>OMLM01002458.1:50294-86478 GCA_900302695.1 Helostoma temminkii
CACACCAGACATCACAGAGACCTTTCTTACATTTTAGTCCAGAGTCGGCTTTAATTGCATCACAGAATGTCAAATGAAAAATCTATATTTTATTACTTCTTCCACAAATCCTAAAGGACACGGATTATTAAATGAATGTAAAAGACAGCAAAATGGCAAGATATCATGGAAATGTAACCTAATTCAGTACTGTTGTGAACACAACTGTATTTCATTCATGGGAGCATGACTGGAAAATAAAGGAAATTAGACTAAAAGCAAATTATATAAGGCATTTTTCTATCATCATATTTGCTCTCATCTTGTCCTTTTTTTTATGTCGAGACAGTCAACAGGCATGTTTTTGTCTTTTAATAAAAGAGAAAAAAAATAATTTAAATTTATGATAATTCAGTATCACTAGTCAAAAAACATGTTTTTGCAAATGAAAACCTCCATGGCAGCTCAGTGCTGTTCAGGTTACTGATTCAATCATCTGATTGTCAAATAGTGATTGTGTACACAAAATTCAAATTACAAATCATACATTCAGTCGCAACAATAACCAATCTCCCATTAAATGTATGCATATGTACTGTAGGAAAATTACTCACCACACAGAACACAATTAAGTCAGGATTCTTTCAGACATCATTTTGAAAGAGAAAATTAAAAAAACCCAGCAACAGAAATGTACAGCAACACAAATATGGCACTGAAGCTATGGGTACAAACACAGAAATAACAGCGTATGCATTTAATACTAATAAATCACCTTGGAAAATACTCTAATATCTTAAGACGCTTACATTACAAAAAACTTTGAAAGTAACTCCATGTGGAACTCAACATAGTTGAACACACTTTTATCTGCCCTAAAAGAAAACAACACTTCCCCAGTAACAGTGTGTAATAGATTCCAGCTTTAGCACATTAACGTTACCTTGCTCTGCATCTGAGAAGACAGTGGTATTATTATTATATTCCAATCCAGTCCAATAAAAATCTAAATAATCCCAATAAATTTTAACAGATAACTTTTAAGAAATGTTGCAAACACATGCTTATTTACTTACATCTTTAAATGCAGACTCGCAGCATTTCCTGTGCAGCTCCATTTTCTACACTGCAACCAGGAAGAGAGACCAGCATGCATCTGGTGGGATAAGGTGTGATCAGAGTAAGAACTTAGACACAATATTAGGCAGCTCAATGGACATTTAGCATATATAGAGAAAACAACAAAGACCATATGTATTAACACGTTAACAGTGTTGAGATATATTTAGATTTGAGAAGAATATTCCATCCTGTTAAATTTACAACACACAAAAATGCATATATCAGAAATTTTGGCTCCAACACATTTGTTATCAGTGATACACCATGTACACTGGTACACTGGTGTTTTATGTCTTTCATTTAGACCTAATGGAGTTTATGTTTTCTTCCTTTTCTGTCTGTTGTTTCAATGTATCTTTTTTAAGTTAGACTTCAAAAAGCTGTTTGATGTGATTGAAGACAACATTTAAGAAGTTTGATTTATTCATGTGCTACTGGGAAGAGCTGTGATAATTTGGACTTTCATTGCACTTGCAAAAAGATATTGTATTAAGAAGCTTTTGTTTGAAAATCAAACACTGCAGACAAACAACACAACCATGAACCAGTCTGAAGAACCTGGATCTTAGCAGGCAGTTCCTCTTTCCTATAACACTGTCAAAACTTGGTTTGAAGTTTGACTTTAATCAAAGTGAGATCTGTTATAGTCACAGTGAAGTAAAGCTATTAGTCAACAGATGGTCATAATGTTGATGAAACTTTGCTTTTCAAAATTCTAAGCACACAAAATTCTGCTGACAGCTTGTGCTTCTGCTAGTTTATCTTGTGCTGTGTAACACTAACAAATTGTATGTGTGGCACTGTCTTTATATTGACATTTCCTTTGCTACACACATGAACTTAATCACAAGCCTTCCTCTCACTGATCCCCGCTCAAAGGCACCAAGACAAGATGGTACATTTATATGTATTTTGTTCTGTTCTTGCTAAATAAAATCCATATCTCTCTCTATTGATACCATCATGTCTTCCGCAGTCCAGGCTTGTCGCCATCTATCTTCTTTTGTCAATTTCATCCTCATCACCTGTCTTCCTCCACTTCTTCCTCTCCTCTTTATGGTGTCGGTAATCCTGCCATTGTTGTTGAGATCATGTTTGTATTTCCAACATAATTGGATGAAGTGCTGCTGTCTAGATGGGATTGGCACATCAATTGTTAGCCATCAGTCTCTTTACAGATGACTTTCCTTTGCCAGATCACTTTCCATCTATAAAAAGAAAGAGAAGAAAAGAGATGCGGGTTTGGAGAAAGACATGAATTATCTAAATTGTAAAGCCAATGAACAATAGATGTGCATTCTTGTTGGTGCATGTGTTTGCATTTTTTTAATATGTGCATAAATGACTGCACGTTCTCATAAGATATGTGTTGATGCATCTATTAAATAAAAACTTCAGCAGTCTTCAACAAGTGTTCGTATTCATTTCAGATGTCTGTGTGTTTGTTAACTCATGAAAACTGTTATTCTAGCCAACTGAAGAAACATCCTTTGTATTTTTTTAAATAAAAAACCCTTTTTGAATGTCACATTTTTCAAAAAGGCAGGTTGCAGTGAGGAAGGCAATTTGCTAACCGTATGCAGATGAAACCATCTAATGGAAAGTACACCACAGGACCTAAAATCACAGAGATTCATTGAGGGAAATGTCAAGGCCTAAAAGACCGCAGTGGCTTAAAGACTGAGCAGAATGTAAATGAGAACCTCACTGGTTTGTCAGAAAAATATAAAGCAATTTTTCCAGTCCAGAGTGTTGTTTATGAGACAGAAAACACAGCGATCATAGAGCATAAATGAATAACAAGGCTACCTCATGCTGTAAGCCTGAGGCCACTGAGTCGCTGGGTGGTGCTGTGCTAATAACAACACATGCTGAAAGAATGACCTAACACAAAAATGATCTAACAGAAACTCAGAAATGATAAAAAACATTAATAGAAACATCACTGGCCACTCATTATTTATTATTCATTTTCTGTCACTTTATCTTATTAAAGGTCTTGTTCCTAGATAAAACATTTTGCAGGGATGCATCACTTATCTGTGTAATTTATAGACGCAACTGAACACAGAAAAGAAGCTTGATGATGCACTCGAGCCACCGAACTGAAGTGATTGTAAAATCCCTGAATATCCTATTTAAAATCCCACTGGGATTTCTACAAAACTAATAACTAAAGCTCCAGCCTGATTCAACAGTATCTGGTATAACTTGGTGTGTTAAAATAAGTACCCTTAAAAAAAATTTTTTTTCATCCCATATTTAGTTTTTCAGCAGCCTTTAAAGAATACAATTTCCAATGAGCTGTGGGTTTCCCGTGATCGTGGCTCGTCCACGTATGAGCTCAGACGTGTAAAATATAGACATGTCAGAGGACTGAACTCTCTAGATTTTTATAGACAACAGAGATAGACAGGGACAGCTAAAATGTTAAAATAATTATTTTAAAAGAGAGTATTGATGAGGTTTATGAATGTGAACAAAACCATGTTATGATTGGTAAATACCCAGTCTGCCATTTTCAGCACCTTCACATCGTTTCAAAGCACTGCTACGATCTATGTCTAACAACCAACCAATCGGAAAACGGCATGAAATGACACACTGACAAACACAACACTAGACTCCATTGTTTACAACTGTAGTGGTGCAGTTGGATCATGTACACTGTGAAAGTTTTATTGACTTGCCACAATTCAGTAGGTGTTACCATCGTACAGTCTACATACATAAAACCTGATGCAC
Organism: Helostoma temminkii; assembly: GCA_900302695.1. NCBI lineage: Eukaryota > Metazoa > Chordata > Actinopteri > Anabantiformes > Helostomatidae > Helostoma > Helostoma temminkii. Next base: position 54,141 of record OMLM01002458.1, read on the forward strand.
AATGTGACTAGCAGTAAACCTATAAGACTCCTGAAGTCTTGCTGTCTGCAGGCGCCTTGAATAGATGAATCTTGAGGTGCTTTTCAAAAGATTCCACTGAATTCACAGAGCTTAAGTCCAATTGGAGAGAATTTTAAAATTTAGGAGGTGCAATTTCAAACGTGCAGTCACCTTTAGTCTTGAGTCTGGAACCAGGAAACACCAACAGACCCTCAGAGAATCTTAGAGACCTGCTAGTGACAAAAGTTTGTAGCAGAGCGCTAATGTACACAGGTGTGTGACCATTTGGGGCTCTGAAAACAATTACAAGTACCTAGAATTAAATTCAAAATTTAACTGGGAGCCAGTGTAAAGAGATCACCCGTTCCATCTTTGAGGACCTGGTTAAAAGCTTATCAGCCACATTCTGGGCCAAATTTTGCTAAGACAAGCAAAGAGAGAATTATCATCTCTATCTCAGTCTGAAACATAAATGTCACCTGGTGGTGCTGTGACCTATCGGTGTAACAGTGTAACAAACTAGGGTCATGTCTCAAATCCCCTGTCAAGCAAACATATAACCTTGATTTTAGGAGCAGATAAAACCTTGAATAACCTAATCCTCATCTGTCCTTCTGATGATTCATTCCTTCCCCTCAATACTGTATGTTTATGCCCATTTTATATAAGCATCCAATACTTTTCTCATCATACAACAAGGGAGACGAAGAGCAGAACAAAAAGAAGAACACTATGTTCATAGGACATTTGAACAAACAACCAGTACTGTCATTTTCCTTTAGATGACAGTGTCCTTAATGGACCTACAGTAACCGTGCCGTTTGTGCTACTATGATTAGACTGAAGCTGATCTTACGTTTGGAAAAGAACTATGAAACTGATTTTCTTGTTGTTTTTTCGATGAAAGAATTACTTTTTGCATATACTTTTACTACTTGTTTTGCAGTGCTTCGGTTTTACTGTGGAGATTATTACATTTGCAGCTGATCTATTTGAACCTGAACTAAAAAGGAATAGGTTAGACTTGAGGATTTATTGAATGGCATTTGAAATGTCACCTCGTGGCACAAGAAAGGCTCCTCATCTATAGTAATTAGATGAATATTTAACAAGCACATTATCTGGTCCTGACAGCCAAAAACAGCCTAAAAAATGGGCTCATTGTGTTTATCATGGACACAATGAGCCATTACAGGTATTGTTCCTTGCTCAAAGTAAAGGTGACACTCCTTCTCTCACTGTCATTTACTCACTATTGATGAAACAATGTGGTCATTTTGCTTTCCATGGTAATGGGACACAAACAATAACAACAACTGTACATTTTAAATGCCATCTCCCTCTATCACACCCTTCTCAACTATTTCCCCTCTGTATCCTTCTTTCTCTTTCACGAAAACCATGAAAATAATGATTATATTTTCATATTTCTTGATTCTTAGTAATTTTTTGTGTTCAACTCTCTATTGAGGTGGAATAATGCATTATTTAATTTCTAACTACTGTATAGAAACACATAATAACTGTGTTACCTGCATATAAGAAAAATAACCCAGGCTTGCCAGTTTATATGCTGGATCGAATACTGTTGTAGTTAGATAGGCCTACAACAGGCATTTAATAAATCTGACGTTATGAAGCTGATTGTCCATAGGGGGTAAGAGAGGTGTTCATTAAAGTTAATAAACTGTGAGATGCTTGGAAGCTATAGTTTATTGTGGTGCTGTTGAATGTAGTGATTTACAATCAATTTGTTTATTAATTATTATATCCAACTTTACTGTGCAAAAACACAGCACATAATGCAAATACAAAAGTCTAAACACTAACTAATTAAGAACATACAAGCATAAAATTACTATTATGTTAAATCATTACTAATTATGAATCATTTATGTAGTATATAAGGATATATAAATATATACCTATATTTTCCTCCCAAGGCCAATAATAAATGACAAACCCTCAGAGAAAAATAAAAGGCAAAGAAAGGTTTTACTATATCCACTGTCAATAAATGTATTATCCTTCAATACATACCAGCAAACTATGAGCAGTTTCTATGAACTGAAGAAAGTGTTTAATATTGCTTGATATGTGCAAACAATTAATAATTATAGTAAACATACAATATTCAGTAGCATCAGATATTACTGAGATACTCTTCTTTAATCAATAATCAGTAGAATGATGTTGGAGAGGATGAATGTCTCAATTGTATGATTATTAAAAAAAAAACAAAGCTATGACCATTACATCTTTATGTACCCTTTGTACACATGACATTTAGCCTATTGGTTGCAGTACATGAACAACTAAGAGGTCTTTACAGTCAAATTGATGTTTTGCCTTTTCCTGCTTCTTTAAGCTTTATTATTATGAACTATACAGTTTGATTATATGAGTAATTGTCAACTACAGTATCTGACTGAGAAAGTTTCACTGCGTATCACGTTTCTTGAGAGTATGATTCTATTTGGATTAATGTAAGTGTCAGGAAATACTTTTTTTTTTAGTCATTGTTTGTATGCATCAACTTGGACTTCCCATTAATGCAACAACAGCTGTAGTCCTGCTTTATGTTACTACATAAATATTACTAAATATTTCCTTATTGCTACTCCAGTGTGAATGCTCCCAAAAAATGGAATGAACGTAAAATACGTAAATTTAAAGTGTGAAGGAGAAGATTGTGCAACATAGTCTCTGCATTCTGTCTCTGCATAGGACATCTCAATGGAAATGTAAATACCTTCCTGTACAATAAGATGAGTGTCCATCTTTCCCTGCTGTGTGCCTTTTTATCTCTGGAGCTGCATAATTCTTAGAGAAAATAATGGTTGTGAGTGTGGGTCAGTCTCTCACAATGTTTAACATACCCCATGATGAGACTCTGGCACCAGCGTATGGGCACTCAGCCTAGGGTGGCAGCTGCATGTGACAGCTATCAGCTTTGCTTACTCACATGTGTGCATATATGCCAAAAGACACACACACACACACACACACACACACACACAGAGAAGGATCAGAAATGGCCATGTATGGTTTTGATCCTGATCCCACTCATTTGAATGCTGCTCTATGTGATTCAGTTGAAAGGGTTTTTCATTCTGAAAACAGAAACAGAAATACATGTGTTTCTATCTGTAACTGCTACAGCATGTTTTTAATTTGATTTTTATTTTAAGTTGCAGCTATATGCATATTTTTTACTTTACTACTTGGCAATTACTCACTTCACAATTCACTAAAGAAGACTGCTTAACAGGATAACCAGAGAATGAATGGAAACACACATCACGTAGGGTGAAAAGAAAACCATTCTGTTTGGGTTTACCTGTGCTGCTATGTTTCCTCTGAGTATATCGGGGCTCAAATGCCTCATGGTTTAATTTCTCAAAGACTTTAGCAATACATAAATACATAAATAAATAAATAAAAGCTCCCTGCTGTCAATGTCTAAGCCTGTGCACAATGTCAGACTATGCTTGAGTCCCAAACCATCTCCCTTGGAATTGGCATTAATTGCTTGAGAAAGGAAAGTAATTATCTTGGGTAATTATTACTCTGGGTAGAGTGAGTACCTTGACAAGCCTTCTCTGTTGGTTCCCTGCGGAGAGAAGTAAGAAGAATTCTGCCTTTAATGTGTTTTAATTGGAGGGGCCGGGCCCTCAAAGCTATAAGCTCTCGTGGCTTAAGGGTTTATAGCACACACGCATGCACCCTTGAGGACACAGGGACAGACAGATTCGTTTTCGCCCTCAGTTTTTAGGCCTGAAAATGACTTGGATGTATCCATTTATAATGTCTTAATGAAAAATAACACATATACAGTAGGAGTTCATGCACACTAAACCCTTTTCAGACATGGGATACGTAACATTGCTGTCTCCATCAATCTGTTAATCTGTTACATTAGTAATCTTTAGATGAATGTTTCTCACAGCCTCATTCGGACATATCCACTACTGACACACAAGTGAGATATTTGATGAAACAATGTTTTTATCATCAATCTTGGGAATTTAATTAAAAACATTAATAACAGGCTGACCCTCTGAGCTACCCTTTGCATTTTCAGCACAATAAGTTAATTGAAGCACGCAGCTTGCAGAGAGATTTAAGATCAAATTTAGCATAGAATTCTTTGAAAGATTGCGTGGCATTGATAAATGCATTTTACAGTTTTTCTTATTTACTGGACCTGGTCATCCTCCTCTGAACTTTTCTGCTCTTTCTCTTTTTTCCATCAACATCAACATTAACGCCAGTTACCTTCAATGATGGCTTCACTTAAAGATAAGCTGGTGGTTTTCCTTTGATTACAATGCCAAATACATCATTACATGCATTGAGCGTGGTGTGAAACAGACAGTCTAAGTGATCCAGCTGTGCATTTTCATGAAGCCTGGGTTAATCTGAAATCCCACAGCTCTCATGTCTTGTCCCTGACATTCTTTCCTCACTTCCTCACTTAATGAGGCCTAAGTTACTTTTTGTTTTAGACAATAATGCTGCTGCCTACTTATTAAATACAGAGGTGATAAGAAACTCAGTACAATTAATTTCCTCAAGTAGTACAATTTTGAGGTATGTTTCCTTTTCATGTTACATTTACCTTTACTCCCTTATGAATCATCGGAAACTTTGTACTTTTATTCTAGTACATTTATTCTAAAGCAACAATTTCTAATTACATTCTGCAGGTTTACACTAATATGGACAAGACTCCTACATTTATGTTATGAAAAGCAAATTCAATATAGTTTAAAATACACAGGTTTCTACTTTGGTACTTTAAGACACTGTCAGATTAATGGAAAGCAGTTTATGTCTGAAAGGGGCTTTATTGTTTTTCCTAGTGACAAAACCTAATCACTATTCAAAATGTAATTAGAAATTTGTCTCTGAAGGTCTTCCTAAAACACTTGAGGCAAGAAGGATGAGACCACTGATTAATGTTAGTATTAGAGGCTGGTTAATTCTTGTCGATTCATGTCAATTAACCATCAAGCAAACAAAGCAACTAAAGTTAGCAAGTAAGAAAAAGGAACAAGGTTGTGTAATGATGCCTCTGGAGATGTGTTGCCTGCTGTGCAGCAAACATGCCAGTCAAGCACCAGGTGGTCAGCACTCTGCTAAACCCTCACATTTTTTGAAGGCTTAGCAGTGGATGACATGCGTATATTGTGCAGGACTGACAAGCTGCACTCGTGATAACTCCTGTCTTTGCTCCTATACTTACACGTGCATTACCTGGCCACACCCCTGCTACTCTACAATCACTCAGAAATATCCCGTCTGCCCTTTTCCCACTCTTCCTTTGTTTGATTTCCCTCCTTTTGCCATCAGCCACACCCAAGTCCAGCTGCAGTAGCTCAGCAATCAGGCCATACTATAAATAACCCCTTAATCACACTCACTCATTTCCACATCGTCTTCAGAGTTCTACGTCTGAAGGTAGAGCTCACATGGGTGAGCTGACATCAGAGTCAGACAGTCCAGAGGTTACCTGGACTTTATCCTGCAAGATCCCATGTACAAAGTCTGGTTAATATCGAATTGTGATCTATGCTTTCATGTTGTGTCTTCTGCACACTCTACAGACGCCTTTTTTTCCCCACAATCTCCCACTGTGTGTTACAAGCATGAATGCAAAACTCTGCACAATGTCCGGACCCAAATCTCCTGACATTGTCCAGAGTTTACATGTAAAAACTGCTTTAGTTTTGGCCATAGTTTTTTCGTTTTTTTTTTTTCTTAGTATTTCTAGACATCTTTCCTGCACAAGGAGCCTCTTTTCCTTTGTACTACTGTCTGTTTTTGCCTGATTTGAAGGAAGAAGACCTTTGTCCTCTGTTGTGTCTTGCATGTGGGTTTGCCTTGTAATACAGTGACACATTTATGTTTATTTTCAGACTGAAAATCAATCATTGCACAAATAGAGGGAGTAAAGTGGGCTCATAAAAGATTACTGCATTTAAATAATTCATACAAGTGATCACTGAAGTTTTTCTTTTGCAATCCCTTTTAATAGCTTTGTGAATGAATGTGACAATATAGACTGTGTGAGAGAGATAAATGGCTCACACTGATTTCAAAGTTTACCTGGAAAGGCTTTTTTTTTTTGGTATCCTTTTGTCCAAATCATCCTTTTGTCCATCTATCTGTGTGCACCAACATCCTAACATCTTTTAATTGACCTTGAATGTAATTATATTCGCCTTTAAAATTCACTTGGCGTTCGTCTTTTAAAAGAACTTGGAGAGGATTCCCTAGTCATCCAGAGACTTAGCTGCAGCTCTTTGGTAGAAAATATGTTGATCAGTGAAGTAAATGGTGAAGACTGTGAATGAAAACCTTCTGACTCTTTGGCCTATCTGGCAATTCCTGTACTAGAGGATGTGCTCTCAAATCGAATAATGACATCACTGTACTAGACAAAATAAACCCAACAGTTCATCAGAACAAAGTCTATTCTGAATGTAAAATAAAAAAAAGGGAACGGAAAAGAGCCAAATGTTAGAAATGGCAAAAAGGAATTCTCCTTGCATGGATTTTAAAGAAAAGATTAAAACAACTGACACGTCAATAGTTTCTGAGTATGCAGTGAGAACACAGCTGTGATTTAAATGGCCCATTCCCATCCACACTTCTGGCTGTTGCAAAGAGCTTTGTAAAGTTACTTCAGAAATCACTTTTTGAAATAACTTTAGATACAGTTTCTCTTTGTAAGAAAATTAAAATTGACTTCTTATTTACTTATCAAAATTTTACAGCCACATTCAATTCGTCACAAAACGAGATGTGTTAATCACACTTTAAACCGCTGGCATTAATCAGTGCACACTATTTCTGCTGTCAGAAATAGTAACACACATACAAAAACATATGGAATTCAAATATGGTGCTTGTCTGATGGAGTTGTTAGTAACATTTAGCATATGGCTGTTGTTAGCAACATCAACACATGCACACTGGCAGTTGTCTTTGGCTTTATAGGATCCTCAGAACAGTGCACTTCTGTTTCTTTTTATTACTTTTGGAAACAGTGGCAATGTGTACTTTAACGTTATAACAGCATTGATTGATTACTCTTTAAGGGTACCATTGCTGATGAGTTCTCACTGTCAAGATCTCATTTAGATTGTGAGGTTCCTAGAATTGTATTATTAAGGACCTTATCCAGAGCAAGTCTGTCCAGAACCTGTACCAAAAATACAGTTTCTACAAAAAATAAGTAAATGTTGAGTTCCAATACATAGGAAATGAATTCCTGCTGAAGAGAAAAAGAACTTTAATCAGTTGCAGAAATGGATGCTACAAAGAGTGGATTGGAAACAGCAGAAGGCAGTGCACAATGGGAAGAGTCATGCTGCATCATGTTCTGCTGATGAAAAGAAATTGCTACCTTTGGATCCAATGTGCTGGCACTGAAAAGTAAAGGGAATGGAACAATTAAATATTTGTAGATATAAATCTCACAGGTGAATGCAGTGTCTTGTATGAATATGTAAAAACACAAGATGTGTTTACATTGGTTTACTATTTGGAAAAACTGCTCTGATGAGTTACATTCAAGTAACTATTTGATTTTAATAATTAGATTTATGCTGCCAATGACAATTTAATTCATTTTATTGGCATCATGACAAAATGTGATACTTAGGGTAATAACAACTAATAATGATAATGCATAGTAATAAACAAAATAAAAAAACCCTCCCATCAACCACCACATGCACTAAATTGCAAACTATACATTGTCTTTATTCTTTCTATCACAAATTGTATTATAGATTTGTGGTTTAGAACCTCTTTTTCCATTAAATTCTATCATTCCTCTTCCTTGGTCATGCTCATTGTACAGACAAAAAAAGATAAAAGTGCAGCAGTGCAAAAGATTGTCTTGCACAACTAGTACTACTGGGAATCAAAGTACATCAGTGTGAGGCTGTATGTGCTTGAGCTTGTTTATTTGTGCTTGTCACATTTCAAAAGGTAAAGCTCTGCTCTTTGAGGTGGAAACAAGGAGGGAAAAATTCAGCTGGGTCTGAGTTGAGTACCAGGATTACTTTTTTTTTTTTTACCTTGAATTCATTAATCAGAGCAGTGGCTATAACCTACATTTTAAATAGGGCGATTCATTCCATCATTTCGAGAAACAGCGTCATTTGTCCAATTCATGCCTGCAAATGAGTGAGATAAAAATAAACCAATCTATATTCTGGGCTGATTAACTATTTCAACTAGCCTACTTCAAAATATGCAGCCTGACATTACAAAATACTATGACACATAGCTATAGCAATATGGTACAGTATCAATATCAATCAGTCTGGATACAAGCAAAACAGCAAAAATGTTGCAATATCTTATTAACTCATGCAACAAGTGTTTTTTTTTTTTTACAATTTCTGAACTTTTTTAATGTCGACTTTGGTCCTTAAAAATATGTCAAACACAAGTGGTTAATTTTCTACTGGTAATCTACTGTCTACCAACACTGTGTCCAAAAAATATGTGTTCCTATAAACTGGAACATTGATTACGTTTTTAGCGAACATGCTTATGTTGTCAGGCAATGTATTTTTTGAATGAATGAAACATACTTAAACAGGAACTGAACAAGGATGTGGTTGGGGTGGGTGGCAGGCATATAATGTGCAGGACTGGCAATCTGCAGATGTTCAAGACCAGAATCTTGCATGAGGTTGGGTTTAGGCATGAAAAATACTTTGGTTAGAGACAGATCATATTTGTGTTTACATTTTTATGCAGATGTTGTGTGTGAAGTTGGAATCATATATCAGCATGTTGAACTGCAAGATTGGATATTTTAGCAGAAGAGAAAAAGTGATGCTATAGATAAAATAATTTGGCAGACAAAAAGTTGTTGCCTTAGAACATTTAATTAATATGTTACGTATCAATGTATTTGCAACTCATCATTCACGTTAATTGTGAACATATGGTTATTATGTTGACAGAAAACATAATCTGGTTGCAGTTATGTTTCTCATAAAAACGTTATGATTCAGTCATGATTGTAGTTTAGTTGTGTAGAAATGTAATTTTAGGAGACTGGGTTGTGTCTACAATGTTTTTAAATTATGCTTCATGGTGGAATTATAGGCCAAATTCAATTCTTTCTAACTGGATTCTTCATAATTCAGCTTTTGCTGCTGTACATCAAATTCCAATCAGGTAAGAATCTGCTTAGAATTCACTAAACAACCCTTCATATTTACGCTGAGAAAAAATTAAAGCTTTCTAGGATATTGCTCATTTTCTCCTTCTGCTGTTTGGGATAAGAGCTATGATTTATTCATTTCTACACATTTTGGTCTCTAGATGGTATTCAGGGCCAGTTTTCCCTTTTAATCAATGTTGAGATAAGCAGGGGTTGCATTTTGTAATTTATAACGCGATCCCTGGCTGACTTTATCTAATGTCCTGACTGAGTGGGTGTCTGTGTGTGAATGTGAGTAAAAGCATGTGCACACATGCATACAATACATAAATAATGTGTCAATAAATCTGTTTTTTTGTTCTTCTATGACTCATGTTTGTTTACGTGTATGTGGGCATGCGTCAGAATGCTTGTGTGAATGTCCATTATTATGCATATTGAGCATGTAGTATACTGGTTGAAGCACTGCAATTGATTTAGAGCCAGTGCAATATACAGTAGAGATGAGACATTGTAATGCATGAATGAGGTTGGGCAGTAGTGGGTGATTAAATTCATTAAAAATAGCCCATCACATGTGAGTAGGGACCAGCACTCAAATGTGAAATGTTCTTTTTTTCATTCAGTAGGTATGGGATAGCCAAGATACTTTCTGTCTCTGTTTGAGTTTTATATTCACTTTTCCATTATAGGCCAAGTGTGTCTCTAAAGGCCTGATGTATTTTTACTCTCGCTCCTTGGCTCTGCTTTTGTACAGGGATCCCTGATGATGCTCCTATTTATTTATACACTTGAAACTAATAAAATATATATTATCGTGTTTTTATTTGTTTCTGCATTTGTGAAACACCCTAGAAAAAGGAGGGAATTGCAGTAACACTTGGACATTTTTGTGGTTGTAAATAGAAAGTATAAGTGTATGTAATTGCAGCAAGCCAGGTATGGTGTGCGTGCACTCGTTTGGGTTTGGAAGGGTTTCATTGTATTTTTAGCTGAGGTTCACTTAAGCTAAGCTCAAAGAGTATGACAAAATGCACCTAAACTGACTAAACTAAACAGGCTGTTCTAAAACCCTGCAAAAGAGGAATAATTCAGTAACACAATGTGCGTTATACTGTATAAACTGCAAATACAAATAGTCTTCAACTTTCTCTTTCTTAAATTATACAAAATTACTAAAAGGACTTCTACATCCCAGGCAGTTTGGCTAATAGGATAATTAAACTGATTTTGTTCAAACAAAAGCCAGACTGATGAAACATGCACACTAAGACATGCATTTCTATTACAATACAAGGCCATAGAACATAATAACATGTGCAAATAGAATTTGATTAAACCACAAGGTTAGTGTTTGCTGAGTAATGCCTGCAGTTTCCATACATTATGTGTGTCCTAAAATCACCAAGTTAATTAGTAACCAATAATAATAATAATAATAATAATAATAATAATAATAATGCAAAGACATTACATTTAAAATACCATACTTTTGCTTTTACTAATCATTTTTTAAAACATGCAGCTATATTTGAGCTTTTATAATATTTTGAAGAATTGTATTGACTTCTAAATACAACAGTACATGTCCAGATGATATAGCATTAATATCTAATGTATACATAACTCACCATAATCATGATTTCATTTTCTTCCAAAGGTGATTTCCATGGACATATCAATGTTTCTGAACACTGATAACCATAATGTATGTGGTTCCTTGGTATGGGAAAACAATGTGCATGCAACACATTAGAGGGTTAATTAATTTCTTTTCCAACTAATGAAGCTCAGTATAGAAGACATCTTTTCCCTTCTTGTTTTCTCTTTTTCTTTCTCTCCCTCTTTCTTCCCACATCCTATCACACAGACAGCTGTCAGATGGGGTATCACCTTTCTACACAATCCCTCTCTGCCATAGTCTCCATGATTCAATCAATTCTTACCTTTCAGGTTTTAAATATATTCCTCTCCCTCTCTGCTCCTGTCAGCTGTCATTTCAGGCCTGTAGGACTCAGCCCTCCTCCACCCTGTCAACCTCCCACTTCCGGATCAGTGCTCCACAGGTCTTCTAGGCCATCATGCTTTTCCCCACTCCACCCACTCATTGATCTTACTACTACTACTACTTAATCACAAATAAAAAGCTCAACTCACGTGCCAGGAATAAGACAACAGAAAATGTAAAAGACACATCCAAGTTACTGGGATTCAGGTGAGTGCTGAAGTCAAGATGGCAGCATCACTGCCAAAATATCGCATTCATGGCAGCAAGCTGTTGTACATTGTATAGTAGCAGGTGTGTGGAACTAAGCCACCAGCAGATGTTTGTTCACTCTAGAGTTCAGTGTTGTGGTTGAGCTGCTGTAATGTAGTCACAGCACCCTCTGTTTTACCCTTTCTGTCTGTTTCAGGGTGCATTAGCACCATTTCCTCCTCAGTACTATGTCTCAAAATGATACAGTACAACAGCTGGTTTGATACAAAGTAAAACTGTCGACACATCAGACCTCATCATCATACACTACCTGACACTTTGTTTAAATGCACCACTACTTGTAATAACACATAATAGCAATAACAATAATAACAATAATAATAATAATCCTCTGCTCTTCCTGAGGTGTTTTACTTTTGTTCCTATTAGAGGGATTTTGAGGTTCCTCTCATCCCATTCAAGAGTCTAAGGATAAGTCACAGGGTATACCGGCTGTGAAGACTGTAAAGGCAAATTTGACATATTGTGCTATCTCATAAATAAATATGACTTGACTTGACCATGTAGACCTTAATCATCCAGTGAGGAGGACCGTCTGAGTGTGATGTAGAATAATTTTGCCAAGAAAGTAAAGTAACTTTCCTGCACCACTCAGTAATACTGATTCTGATACTGTATTTGCCTGATGAGTGTCCTATCAGCACAGCTTCTGAAAACAATTTGGCAGATAAATGACGAGGCTCCATTTTTAGACTTTTGCTTCAGTATGTGACCTCAAGGAGTCATAGATCACTCAGCATTTTTCACACTATTACACCTACAAACTAAAACTAGTGTGATATTTTCATTATGATGCTTTGGCTCTGTTGAGCATGTTTCAAATCATTGTAAGTTGATTTTAAAAGCACACTCAAATCAACTGAAACAAATGAGGTGGGAAAAATACATGTAAAAAAGCACTTGCATGTCTGTAATTTAACATGTAAGCACCCTGGACTGATCTGCAAAACCGCTGGGATGGTCACTTAAGTTTCACGACTCATTGTAGACAAAAACTGTGTCTGATTATTTTAGCTTTGGTCAAGCCGCTTGTATGTTTATTGCAAGGGAAATTTTCACCTGGTTGTTCCAAAAGCAAATATCTTCTTTCGGCATTGGTTCATGTTAGAGATTAGAAGTTTAGATTTTTATCAGCAACGGGCAGAGTAAACCCATGAGTCCAATCAGAGCTATTCAGTACTGTCTAGTGGTTAAGAATCAGTAATTTGGTTGAGGCACTCCAGACTGGGTTGAATTCAATTTGAACACAATGCCCTCTGCTTTGGCATCATTACAAACGTTTAACACTGAATAATGAGGAAGAGTGCAATGATAACTCAGGATGAGAGTCAGAATAACGATACTCATTCTAAGAGAAAATTTACATGTCAGCATTAATTATGAAACAAAAGCTCTCAGGTACAACAGGGAGGTAGAAAGTCTGGGATCTGAGGGAAGCCAGACTGCACTCAGACCTTGCTTTTCTTACACTATACCCCTCTGGGACTCAGTTGCGTTGTTAGCAGTAGATTAAGGGGCATAGTTCATTTCAAGAAAATTGGAATACCTTCTAAACACTGTAACCTTGGTTCCAGGTCCACGTACAGGTACTCTCTACCTAATACAGCATAGCAGAGCTCAGAAAAGCATTGACTGCAAATTTATAAAACCTTCACGAAAAAAAGCAATATAAGTCGTTTAATGTGTGATTTAAAGGGACCAGTGCAGTGTGTTCATTTTTTATGTTCATTTGACTAAGTTTGTCACTATAGTAAACTGAATTTATGTAAAATAGGATGAAATGAAATAAATTTGCTTTGACTGAATGAATGAAAGACACTAAAAGTTCTGTTTGGTTTTCTAACTAGTGCTCCAATAATTAAATATATTTTTAAATTCTCTCAATTGACATTTCAGAAGATTCATGAGAAGAAGCATGACACGCCATTTCGAAAGTACATTTGAGGATATATCTAAAGCATTATTAATGATGATTCTTTTCAGGCACGTCAACTATTACAGAGGCAGAAAGCTCCTGAAACCATACCCAATCATGCTCCGAATTCTGCAACATTTCATTCTCCTTTCACTCCCTTAACATTAAATGATTTTGCATGTTAACAAGCATCCATTGGCATGAGCACAAAAGCAATTTGACGGAAGAATTTTCAGCCAAGAGGAGGTTGGGTAAGTTCTGAGAGCCGATTAAAAACCTCAAATTCTGAGCCAAATAGTTTTGATATCCTGTGCTCGGGAGCATTGGCTTATGTATTTACCAATCACTGGGCTGCTTGTTTTGTTGAATGTGCTGTCAGAATGCACAAGCTACGACTGAGTAGAGCCTAATGATCTTCAGCAGTCCCAGTTCATTTTAGTTTGAAGTGATACATGAAAATTATCGCACTGTAAACTTGTAGAAATTTAGTAAACCTCCCTTCTGCTCTGCTATCAATTTACACTGAGCCAGCTTAGCTCAGGCTACCTCAAGCATGGCCAGGAAAGTAGCGCACTATGGAGTCAATCCTGCTCAGAAAGACACTGTTGTACACACACACACAAGCTTAGCACACAGAATATACTGTAGTAATTATTGTGCCTTGCTATGACACCCTACATCTTAATTCCCACCATAACATCACTGTAAATGTAACTGGAATTCTTACCTGTCCATGTTTCTAGTTTTTCATTTTACCTAATCAAGTCCATTCATGCAAACTGTATATGGGTACAAATGGTGGACATGAGATCCATATAAAGTACCTGCAGCTGTAAAAAATCATGTAAATGATCTTTTCCTGTAATTATTTATTATTTTTTTACCCATACTTTTGATGAAGAGGAGTGTTGTACTCAGTATTTATTATTTTTATTCCTACACTGGAGAGTGGGAAAGATAAAAGATATTGTGGGATTGATTGTGTCCACTTAGCAGTTATACGTGCTAAGTGTAATTTTATGAGCTATATAAACATGAAATGTTTATGCATCATGTTTTAGTGCTGGTGATTTTTTCTAATATAGTCGGATTTTCAGCTCCTGATTTACTTCATCTGAATAATCGACATGACTTATCATTTGATTGGCGATGAGTTATGATCAATCATAATAAAGTAGCATGGTCTATATGTTAATTTCACACAGTATATGAAACTTCTGCGCCAATAAAATGTTCCCAGTTTGATCACAGTCCCTTCCAGTTTTGCTCCTACTCAAACCATTGTCTGATGAAGCAGCCTACTTTTACGTTAGAAAAGAAACAATTTACCACTGGGCTGCACTAAAGTGACAATGTGATAGTCACTTTAATAGATTGTGTCTGTCTATTCATTTTGATTTACCAAATCAATGGTTCCCACTATAGGGTCCAAACGTGTGCAGATTAAAGAAGGTTAGTTGTGAGGGTACCAACAACAAGAAGGTTCTGCTAAAAAAAAAGTGTGGGTCTGTCTCAGTTAGAATCTCTAGAAAACAGGGTGGAGGAGTCACTGGGGGATTGATGTTACCTTGCTGTGTGTTCCCAGTAATTTGATTGTAGCGGGTCTTTGGTAGTGCCTCTAACAGACTGGGATGGCAGCCAGGTGTGCGAACTGATGAGCTGCCAGCACTGGCCCTGGTGATTCCTTCCATTTGTGCTCCATGCTTGTCGTTGTTTGCACGTGCACCTTTATGGAGATGCATTAGTGGTTCATGTAAAAAAAAAAAAGCTATACCTGGCGTTATTTTACCACTTTTAAAATCACATTTCTACCACATATAAAAGCTGTTTTGTTGAGTAAATCCCCACACTGGATGTCTGCATTCTTTAGACTTTTTTGCTGACAGATTGACTTGATACGTGGGTGGCTGGAAGATTCTGTTTATTACTGTATTCATGACATCAGGGAAATTCAATTAATGGTTATCAACATGTAAACTGCCTAAGCTCAACAATAAACCTCCACGATATTATGACAAATGCTATATTAAGGTACAATATGCAAATGTAATGATACAGATGGTTCCTATGAGCCCCCTGATTCTGCATTGATAATTTCATATGACCTAAAATACATCTAACAATGCTATTCAAATATGGCACAAGTATTCATCGTAATTTGAGGTTGACTAAGTTTCAGATGACAGAATTCTAAACATGCACCAGTCTGCTATTGTAAAATTCCTGCATACAATAGTTTTATTATAGGAATACTACACTTTACACTAGATAGTGGTAGCATATATCACCTTTTCTAAGATATTTGGCTTAATGTAGAATTTTTGCCATTTTATGTATCAAAGCTGGCATCGGTGTAGCAAATATTGTAGTACTGTATATATTTATAGACGGTCTATGGTTTGTCATTGCAGACCTGTGTAAAACCATGCACCAAAAGCATGACAGGAAATGTTGTAGAAATTGATTAAATGTGTTCAGTATCATGCCTTGAACAAGGGTTGTATGTGTGTGTGTTGCTTTTCAAAAATAGTGATGCCATCATTTTTGATAACATACAGTAGACTTCTACATGGATCTGGATAACCACTAGACATCCACAAAAATGTCACAATTCAGTTTATTTTATATAATATACAAGTTTGCCTTGATTTCCATAGGTGTCTAGGTATGATTACACAAACCACCTCTGCTAAAGATTAAGCTTATTCTGTATGTGCCACTACAGCAGAATACAAAAGTAAGATGTCACAGATCCAAATTTGCTATGCCTTAAGTTTATTAAGTTTATGTTCTGACTAATATGAATAGCATTTTTATTAACGCCAGATGCCTTTAATTAATTATGCCAGATGCCCTTCCTGATTAAACCTTTCCCAACTTTGCAACAGGCTTGAAACCAGCAGCCAGAACACACTGATTTGTGCAACTTCAGTTGCTGCCTTTTTTAGACAGCTTGGGAATTTTCTCTTCTCCAGGGACATGCTGACATATGGCCAAGAGGACTCAAACCTCCAACCCTAGATCCAACAACTGATCCATGTTTGTTATTTGTTTAATTTTGCTATAGTTGTCTTTCCAACAGTACAGTGCAGAAAAAGCAAATGTCTGTTAAAGTCTGAATAATGTGAATCTGAATTCAGTCACTGCCTTCACTGTGCCTGTGCAATTTCCATCATAATGACTGTAAAGGTTTATGTGGCAATATGAGCATATGTGTGTGTGTGTGTGTGTGTGTGTGTGTGTGTGTGTGTGTGTGTGTGTGTGTAAGTGTGTTTGCTCCCAGATGAGCACTAAACAAAACAGAGAGCTGAAAAAGTCCCAGATTTACAGCTGAGGCATAGGCTTTCAGCAGACATGAGTCACACAGGAACATTAAATATTGCAGTACTGTCTGGGTTTGTCTGACTTTGTGCAGTTGAGTGCACGCATACTTGCTTCTGTCCCCGCAAACATGACAGTGACTATTTGTACACATGATCAAGTGTCCATTTTTGGCTGTGGGGAATGTTTGTGCATCTCTTAATAGTGATATCATCCTCTCTTTTTTCCTTTACGGTAATGGGCTACTGGCTGGCTTACAGCATCTTGTCATTAGCCTGTGAACACAGCAGCCACAGCGTTGCTCTGATCTGTTCTACACAGTTTAAGACAGAGGGGCTCAACAGCATAGTGGACAATGAAGGAGAAAAACTAAAAGGAATGAAGCTAGTGAAGAAAGAGGTAATAAATGAAGAAGAATTGATTTAGTAGGGGTGGGGACAGGTGATCACTGAGAGCCAACGAGAGAAATGGGGCAAAGACTGTAAGAATAGATGAGGAAAGATGAATAGATGTCATATCAGTGGAATAGGTGGATATTGATAATAAAGTGCATAAGATGAAAGTGTGCTAGTGAAGAAAATATAGATTGAATATTTAGATAGAGCGGGCTGAAGGCACGTGAAGAAAGATCAGACCTCCCTGCAAAGGACAACACTGATATATGAATACACCATTATATTATTAGAACCTCCTCATCGCTCTCCTCTGTCTTTGTCTCTATATTCATTTTAGACTATGATCTCTCATAGATTTCTCTCTTTTTCTTTGCCTTACTCCTGGGTTTTCTGTCAGCCTGTTTCCATTAGTCTACCAGTCTGTTGTAGGGCAGTATGTTATGGCTGTCATTATCTGTGTTATAATGTGTTACAGTAACTGCCTGTCTACTGATAATAGTAATAAGCTACATCTCTGTTCACTACCACTAAACAGTGAAGTAGGCATGACTTTATGTAACAGTTTTCCTATCTGTGTCCTCTTTGGTCGCCAGTTCAAGCCTCACTAACACCTCATTATTCTCTTTGAATCTCATATCTTTGTTTCCTTTCATCTATCCTGGTATTTGACAATATCTATGTATGAATCCCGGTTCCAATGCTCAGCTGTGTAACAAACAGCATACTGGATGATCTAGACCTCATGAACTTATGCCATTATTTTACAGCACATAACCTCGTCCTGCTTTTATTGTAATGAAACATTTTTAGCATGTTACATGTACCTAAGTAAACCCATTATGTATCTAATTACTTGTAACAAATTTAACTCCACATATGCAGACCAGCATGCTTTTTATCTTAATATGAACTGAATCTATAGGTAGCCTTAGGTGTAGCAGTAGTAGGAGGGGAGGAGGGCAGTAGGTAGAGTGTAAAGTGCTTGCACACTTGTTCTAATAAGTACTTACATCTTTGTTCTCTCCACTTTGCTACTATTAAAGTTGGGGAGCCACACTGAGTGAAATATCATTGCTTTCAATGGCTGTAGAAAAGTAATGAGTTGCTTTTTTAGCAAAAGGGAAACAGATTTCCCCCAAACCAGCCCAAAACTAACTATTTCCCAACCACATGCACTCAAACCCAAACAAAAATCGCAAGAGCTAAAATGACTGAAAGGCTTAGATGCCCAACAACATGTGCACTGATGTTACTGTTATGGCAACTGCAGTGAGTTGTGGATGCCTTCAGTGAAAAAAGCTGCAATACAGATAGTTTTCCTATGACCTCTTGACAATAATTATGTTCCCTGTTGTGGTTAAACAGGTGGCCCAGACTGTGTATTCTCAAACCTGAGCTATTTGAAACTTAATTTTGCCTGAAACAAAACAATTACACTTTCACTGCAGCCTTGATATGTTTACACGTCCTTTGAGACAGACAGTTTTAAAGGAATCAGTAGACAGACAGTATTCAAACAGTATTTACAAACCCTAATATCATTCCCTACTTTTTCTGTTGTTTATTTTGGCATTTTGTAAGTCTTTTACCAAAAAATGTATTTACTGTTTTAAATAGGCCAAATGTTGTCATAATCAAAACACAACTCATCTGACAAACACTATACAGTTTGAGTATTTGTGATTAATATACTGTACAAACATTTCTGAGTAAATAAATAGGCCACATCCTGTCTGTTTATGTCAAACATATTAATAGAGCACCTTTATTTCTATGTAACTACTGATTAGTAATTGAAAGGTGAATTAATATACAATAGCATAGCAAATCAGAAGCATTTCAGCTATCAAGTGTATCATAGCAGGAATGCCTAATGATAAAGAACAGCAACCTCTAATTCTATGCTTTGCAATGACCTGTGAGTTTGGCTTGATAAGTCAAACAATGCAAAGCTCATAACAACACTCCAGAGAAAGGCAGCAGGCTTTAGTTTTTTAACAAATGTGTTGAGTGTTACAGTGAAACACCTTGGAAATTCATGACTTTTCAACTCCTTATTGTGACAGACCATGATGTATGTCGCTTAATTATCCACATTAATCCCCCCTTAAAAATCCATTAACCAGTCTTGACATCTGACTTACTCCCAAATGATATTGTGTTGTATTGTTTGTGTGCACTGCATAACTTTTTCATTCTTGTGCTTTGTTAAAGCAGCAGCTCTGCACTAAACACATTTCATTCGTGTGTGTTTTATAGGCCTGTAAACTCAGAGAGCCTGATGACCAGAACGTTTGTCAGCACCTAGGAACCCTTTAAACCCATGATCATCTGGACCTCTGTCATAAAATCAAGGTTTATCGTATATTTGGGTCTAGACATGCACCAACGCTTGAGTCTTAAAAAAAACAATTAAAGCATTTTGATGAGGCAGTATCATTGAAGGATTTGGCAAGAAGAGTCCATGTGAATCAAAGGTTGTAGCCTTAACTCTGTGTAGACACATGATGTACTACATTTACTTGACCTCTTTACTGCTCACTGTTGAGTCAAAACCTCAAAGTATCTAAAAAATGTAAACTGTCAAGAAACCACAAGGCTTCACGTGTATCATTTTACTGTATCCAGTGTGCTCTGAATAGTCTTTACATGGCCAAGAGTTAATTTTGGATCAGTGTCAGGCAGCAAAATCCTGTAGTTATGGTTATAGCCAGAACTGAAAAATGCAAGCTGTTGTGTGCGGCTGAGAAGCACAATCTCATATGAACACTATTATAAAATATGCAACTGAGAGAAACAATGAATTCCCCCTCCTGTAAGCACTTAGCAGCTCTGGAAGGAGGCAGAAAAACACTGGAGAATGAGATGCTGCATGTAAGTACCATATTTGTTTCTGCTCATGAATTTGGTGAAAAATTCAAAGTGGGTCTTGAATCACAAATAATGGCGTGTTGTTTTTAGGCAGCAATAATAAAACAATAACACACCACACACTTGTTGGCTGAGTAACACACATCACTGCAAGTCTCCTGCACCCATATCCTACATGCTAAACTTTGGTCAGATGCCTTCACACAGCCTTTTAAACCAACTAGTGAGACTAGAAAACTTAATTATTGCACAATGCACAATGCACATATGAAATACTGAGATTCCAGACATTAAAATGAATCCAAGAAGTCTATATGAATTTTTAACAGCTTCTAATATATTTATAAAATGTGATAGGCAAAACTGACTAAACACCACATAAGCACTAATCTGAGGTTTATTAGTACATTAATATTACATAAGACACAATTCAAGATTATGTGTGTTTAGAAAATATATCAAATTTAACAGTCTGGAAAAACAGATGCATTTTTTGTCTAGAGCAAGGAGAAGGGTGCATGTCACCCAGAGCTCATCATTATGGAGCCATTACGATCTACTGTCCAGCCAATGTAACCTAATACCTGTAGATGTACTGGTTACCACTGTTGCCTCATGGACAGAAGGACCTGGGTTTGAATCACCAGTTGGCCAAGTGCCTTTCTGTGTTAAAGGTAGTGTTATTTCCTCCCACTGTGAGCCCCGTGATGGACAGATGAAAACTTCTGTTTTGAGAAAAACGACCTCCATAGTCACAACAGCTCTGTTTAATAGGTCTGGTTTCCTTCAGTCAGTGATCCCGTCCCTTTTGGGGCATATCCTTCCCACCCGTCTGTGGATTTGGCATTTGCTCACACTTTCTTGCCCCTTAAACAGTTCCAGGGCCATGTATCAAAAAACCCAGTGCTGATAAGAGATACTGTAAAATGCAAGGCCTGTCTTGGGATCTTGCTGAGCAAAACTCCTGACTGAGTTGCACTTATTGAGGAAGCAGTTGCTGCAGTGGTTGGGAGATTAAATTGAATTAAATGCAGAGAGTTTGGTGTCCTACAGAGGAAATCTCAGAAATGTAAACATATCAATAAAATCTTCAGAGACAAAATTATTCATTTACTTTCAGGCAAATATCAAATCTTGCAACACAATATCCACCCACAGAATTGTCTATCCTTAGGCACTCTGAGAACTTGATTAATAATCACACCATGACTTCTACTGATCTAAACTATGGCCATAGTCTTTAAAAAGCTTTAACCACAATGCTTTGGTTGCATAAATCTAATTACAGAATAAATTTATGATGCAAAAATGGTAGAAATAGAGAAGAATTTAAAAGTTGGACTTCAATTTAACATTGTCATCATACAGTCAATCATTGCTTATCTAACCCTAACCCTAAACAAAAAGTACATAAGTCATAGTCTATTGCACAAAATAACATATTTGAATTTCTATCTTGGTGTTACATCCGCTGCGCTACTATGCCTTATTTCTGGTTATTTGCCTTCCCTATTTTGTTCTTCTACCCCTCTGAGAACTGTGTTCAGTGGGTGTGACTATGCAAATCCGCTGTGGCCAGTGCCTGCCCGCGATCGGTGTCACACTCCATTTCATGCAGTCCTGCTGCCACCTACCATCCGACCTCCTGTGGACACACCATTGGACCGGCCCTAGCCAGGCCTGAGCTTTGATTTTTTTTTTGGAAACTTGATGTACTTTTGTTTTAACCTTTTGTCAGCATTTTTGTTAAAGTTGGCTACTTTATGTACTAGTGTAGTTATGTGTTTTTGTTTTGCAACTTATATTCTTTTGTTCATCGTTTAAGGATAAATATAATTTATTGCATGGTTAAATACCTTATCTTATGTTACTTTTATGTTACTTCCCTTCACCCCTTGACAAAACACTTGGATATTCAGATTTTTGTGATTTTTTATCTTTTTATGATACTCTAGGGGCCTTGAGAAACAACACCTTAGTTTAGAGTATGTCTACACTCATGTTGTGGAAAGATAATAAAGCTTCCTGAAACTGCACCACTGTAGCTGACAAAGAAGCAGCAGCAGCGCTAGGGGAAAAATATAGCAATATACTTTTTTTTAGCTTGTTAAAGTAAAAGATAAGGAAACAACTGTAGATAAGATTAGGCATGGACATTTCAGAGTAAGTGCATAAAGCCACCTGGAGTGAACTGTGGGTAGCTTAAAATTAAGTCATGTATTTTAATATTATCAGATTTCTAAATGATCCAACGGCAGCCCCAGGCAAGTGGTTGCCATGTTTAAATTTTGGCAAGAACTGTCAGCACACCCCTACAACAACCCCAAAAGTTCAAAGCTCTTGGTTCTAAATTTTGTCATAAATGCAGCTCAGGAATTCATGTTTTGTCTTTGTGGTTCAATTCAAAACAAACAAGCAAACAAACAAACAAAAGTATATAGCATTATACACACAACACACACACACACACACACACATAAATACATAAATATATATATATATATAATATTTTCACCAATTTACATATATTATTTACTGATTTATGCAGTTTACACAGTTTACAGTAAGGTCAAGGCCTTACGGAAATGTAGACAAACCCAACAAATCCCCCTGAGCAAACACTAAGCAACAGTGGAGAGGAAAATCTACTCAGGGATCCAGTGGATAACAATGGATAAACTCTATGGGACAACTAATGATCTCAGATAAATCCATACCCAAACATTTTTACAACTGAAAAGATGCATCACGTTAACGACAAAGGGTAATACTTTATTGACAGGTGACCAGTCTTAGAAATATCATCAGAAAATGACTTGAATTTGACACACTGTATATGTCATTATGCAGACCATAAATGTAAGAAGATAGTATGGTACCAGAGTGAAAAAAATAGGGTATTAATCACAGAAACACTATAATAGTGTCCCTATACAACTGGAAAGCATCTGAAAAATGGCTTGTACATAATAACTACATGAACATATTTTCTTGAATGAATGAATTTGTAAAGAAGTGGTTGGTGTGGTCACACCACAGAACTGACCCGAGACCTGATCTAAACTAAGTCTTTTTCCTACAAGGTTTAACAAAGTATTGTAATAATGCATTTTGAACATTGATGTAGATTAGAACAGCTATGATATACCGGCATTTTTAGTCCAAGATTGTCATGGTTGAGATTTGATGCACAGGAAGGACTCGACATCAGACGTGCTACCAGACAGCAACAGTCAACAGGTTACATGGATTTTGACAATTAAAGGCAACAACAAGCATGAAGAAATCAACAATCTGGCAACACAGGGGGAAGCTAGTCTGGAGTTAAGGAAGGAAATAGGAATGCGTGTGTGGGTAGGCAAACTAGGAATGAGAAGGCATGACCAGGTGGACTTGATAATCAGATACCTGGGAAAAGAAGGAAGTGATTCCTGGCACATTTGGTGGGAAGCTGCAGAGTGGCAAGTGACTGTGGCAGAGTCACCAAAATGAACAGGGTTGACTTAAGAACTGTCCCATAAATCACATGTTCCAGTCAACTGACATTTGACAATGACATTTGAAGACGTCTTATTCATAGTTCCCAGTTTTATGTTATTTTCAGCTTTAACCTAATTAAAATTCAGAGTGACGTTTTAAAAATTAGTGCAGCACATTACAGCAAAGTGATAAAAGTGTGTTTTGTTTTTCCCCTTGTCTTTTTGTGGTGACTACACTACCTGTTGGCACTGGAATAATTTACCTCTGGTTCTCTCCTCTAAAACAACTTTAGACACTTTCATCTAACACACGTTAGAAACTCAGCCAGCATCACAATTTGTTTCCAGTGTTTGTGTAACATGTTTATTTACCATTTCCCCAGAAATCAACACTAAGCAGCTCATTATGGGAAAGTGAAAACACATTTTTTGAAAGCCAAAAACCTGCAAATCAAGTATCGAGTAGACACAGTACATTATTTACACTAAGCGTTGCTTGTCTTAATAATTTCATGTATTGGTCAAGCATGGTCAAGGTGCCCTCCTCAAACTGGCCATTCTTGTCTCATGAGGACAGGGTTTTTCGGGATTTTTTTGGAGCTATCACTCTTATCAAGTTGTGATGAGCAAACTGTCAGTTTTCCCCATGGGAGTTAACTTTGGAACAATACCTGTGATTTGGGTTAGCCATCACTCTCTTTCTCCTGCACCTTCGCTCTCTCCCACTCTCTCTTTTTCACACATACACAAACACACATCCGAACGAGAGCTGTGGCCCATGGGGATATTTTTCTTTTGGCTGAGGGATCAGAAGGATGCGGAGCTGTGAATGCTTCAGTCCCGCTCTCCTCTGGTGTGCGCTCTCGCTCACACTGTGTTGGGAATTAATGACTTCTCTGTGGCCCATCAACAGCACGAAACACGTGGGGAGAAAACATAAGCGATGGAGTGTGGGGGGAGCAGCTAGGGGAGGAGAAAATAACAGATAAACCTGGGACTTTTTTTGGCTATGCACAATACTGCAGTGGAAGATGAGGTAAAGGATAATACTAATAGGTGACTAGAGAGCAATAGGAATGAAAAGAAAAAAACAATAAGCTGGTGCTGAGTCAGAATGGTGATACTGCAGGAAAAGCTAATTTCATTTTGGCTTCTCACCAGAGACCAGAGAGAAGAAAGTGAGGTTTAACACTCCCTGCCCTTTTCTTTCACTTTCTCTTATTCAAGTTGAGACACTTGCCCTCATTCATTTCGTCTTTTCCTCAGTTACACAGACACAGTACCTGTCATGTAACCAGAGCTTAAAGAAAAAACTTTAAATGAAGATATAAAGGGAATAAAATAGTGAGGAAAATGGTTGGAGGGAAACAACGGGATGGCACAAAAAAATGTAAGAAATTCAATTTTTCATTTATGTGGCCTTTGATAACAAAAAACATCTCTGAGGACTTTACACCGTTAAACAATAGCCAGTTTATATGTGTAACTGGTGGCTTTCTGCTTCATGTAGTGAAGATGATGACACTGGGTTCACGTTTGGATTTTATCTCTGTTTATTCTAACATTCAAAAGTAAAAACACAAAACACCTCCAAGTAAAAAATAATCTGCCTGCACCAGCTCCTCTCCCACAATGAAGCTGTACAAAAAATACAAAACTTAACTTCATTCTATTGCTGTGTGTAGTTATTAATAATTCATTAAGTCAGCTGCTGTGCCAAGACTATGTGTGGCCTCTCTGCCAAATCAGAGACTGTAGAAGTGATATGTTTTCAGTATGTCATTTCCATTGCCGTGTAATTAAAAAAAAACCAAACAAACAAAAAACAGTGTTTAATTAACTTCACAATAGGATCCAACATTCTACATCCCACTGAAAGTGCCGTAATAGGAAAGAGACTCCTTAATGAGTGAAAGGTGTCCATTGATTTTGGCGCAGTGCTTGTGTGACACGGAAACTGCAGTGCATCTGTGATAAAAACCTGATCTGCATAAACACAGCCCAAACTGAGCCTTCCCTGCGTTTGAATGACCTGCGCCCTCAGTAAAACAGAGTCCAATGAGTTACCAGCTTAGGGCAGAGTATTGTTATCTGTCTGTCACCGACGTAGGCAATCAGGTGAGGGAGACGTGTGTGAAACCCCTTCGCAGAGTGCTGGAACTGCGTGCTATGGTTACTGTGACAGGAAAGTTCATTCAGGAGGGATGGGGGCGTATGCGGTCTCACAACTTGTGCCCTTAAACAGTTGTTGGGCATAGTCTACTATAAGCCAAAATAAAAAATGTTTGAATTTGAAATTAAATTATGTTAGCATTATGATATCCTCCATTTCATCCCCAGCTCCCATGAAGCAACTTATTTACCAATACACTTTACAGCAAGTGGCTGGGACAAGAGCAGCATTATTTTAAATGGTATTACAGTCCAGGTTTAGTGAAAGAAGGATGTGGAAGAGAGAGGGAGGATTGAATTTTCTTAGGTTTTATACAGCACAGATCCTTTTTGATCAAGCTTTAGTATGCAAACGAAATGTATCCAGAGTGTTCTTTTTACAAACTAATATAGTCAGTCTGTTTCATCTCACGGGCAACGTGAACGTCTACACCGACATTGTCCCCCACAGCCAAACTTAAAAGACATGAAGGTTGGGGTTGTGGATGAACACAGTGTTGTTTTGCTCTTCTTTTCCATATCTAAACTGACAAGTGCAGGCATCCTTTTTTTTTCTCAAGACGCTATGTAAACCGTTATAACACAGCTCACTTGTTCCTCATACCTCATCAGCCATAACTGTCCCTACTCCTTATTCCCAGACAATCATATCTCACTTTAAGCAGTTTGCTTTAGCTTTGGCTACTTACAGCTTTGTTAAACTGGAATCCATCCATCCATTCAATCGCCTTTTCTTTTCATTTTAGCCTGTGCAACCGTATGTGACTCATTCATTTTGTGACATGCTATCGGCTATACTCTGCAGATATCATTATCTTTGAATATACTGAAGAATTGCTGTTAGAAAGATGCATATGTTATCAAACAAAAATGTTTATGAAAGGTGTAATACAGTCACAATTTCCAGTATGTGACATGACATAAGAAATCAACAGTTTGGACTTTCTGTATGCTGTATAGAGAGCAGATTATAAACATGCCCTAATGCTGAGAGACTACAACAGGTTTTCTAATCACAATGCTGCTACTAACAGAGCTCTTCCTAATTAGGGAACCCACTGCAGGAGCACAGGCTGCAGTGGGTTTACATGAGTCAGATGAGCAGGCTACAGAATAACAAAGCTTGTGCCAGCTATTCTAACATGTACAGTTCCTATTGTTGAATGAATATGAATGCATAGACTCACTCATTCAGTTCAGAGTCTTCATAAATTCAAACTAAACACTTCCCACATTTTATCTAATCATCAGCCTCACCATGGCATTTGGGCTTTTAACTATTTCACACCACCCTGCATGATACAGCCATTTTAAACAGCTCTAACATGGTAAAATTATGCAGCTACAACACACATTGCATTTACGTGCAGTTAAGAAATCAGGTTTCTCAGGAAACTGGGGAACAAGTTTACATGCTTACTGGAAATCCACCTATACGTGCAGTAGAAGAGTAATCAGATTTCTCCTCCACCGTAGACTTATTTTTGAAATTGTGAATTGAATGCACAGTGAAAAGTGACTTATTTAGACATGGAGAGGGCACTTTGTATTAGTTTCAGTTGGTCTTTAGGCAGACTTGATTTAAAAACGAGGCACCATTGTGATGTAATGATTTCCCTCATTCATTCATTAGGTCGCTCCTCTCATCTGATCTCAGATGATGTCTGAACATTTGCAGCAGAAGAGAAGAGCAATCAGATTTCTCCTCTATTGGGCTTATTATGGAATCATGGTTCACAGATTTTAACTGTTAAGAGAAGATTGCTTCTCGATGTGTTTATTTATTTATTTTTTTGTTAATTTTTGTGTGTGTGTTATGTTGGGGACATCAGTGAGAAAGAGAAATGCAGACAGACCAGTGCTGCATCACAGGGGTTGATAATGATTAACATATAGAAATAGTTGATATCCAAAAACTCACACATACAGTTTGTTTTTTAGTTGCAGAATGAGGCAGTTTTCATTGAGCAGCAGCTATGAAAATGGTTACTGCTCAGTTTAGGATAATGAGCAATGGAAGATTTGAAACCAGAACTGTTGTTGGGCACTGTCACAGACACTGGTTCGCACAAGTTTGAACTGGGAATAAAGTGGGCCATTACCATATCATGGAGGATGGAGGTAGGTGCTTGAGGCTGCACACAGGATTATTCAGATTAATCTACATGACCTTTATATTTAACATAAGTGCACTTAATTTATGTAAATATACATAAGTTTAGACAACACAGTAAGCTTAACACATTGTATTTGTGGATAAATAAGTCTGGATAATGTACCACCTTTTTATCACCTAAATTGACACAGTCAATCCACCACGAAGTCTGAAACAATATATTGTCAAATGACTGATTAAAACTGTCAATTAAATAAAAAAAAACTATTTGTCTACCTACAGTATGCAGCACCAAAATTAAAGTATAAGGACATGAAGCTGCAAGAGAACGATCTCACACACAGCTATTTTAATTTAACCTAGAAAGAAGTGATTCATTAATATTGTAATTAGCCCACAGAGGAAGCACACTTGACCTTAACTTGGCAAAACAACCTTGACTTTAAACAGCCTATAGTGTAAATTGAGTTGGAGAACTGTAATAAAACTGAATCAGTTAAGTCTTAACTCGGAAAATCTGTTGAATATATTTAGACTTGACTGAGTTTAGTCCAAAGACAAATAGCGGACAAAACAACAAAAATTAAACACATGTTGCACATCCTCTGAGACAGGAGAACTGCCAGTCAGTATTTTTAATATGCTTCCTGTGCTGTGGTCCCTTTTAGGTGAGGTGACTCAACATTGTCTGGTCGTCTTCTTTAGATGCACCATCTTGGCTTGAACTGACGGAACTGACGTGCATTTGCCTTAAATACTGGATTTACATTAGAGCGCTGACATGCTCACCTTTTGAAATTTTATGGCACCAACACAGCCAGGCTATCCAACATTTTATTCAGGGCAGCCTTTATCTTTACATAAGTCCCCCTCTCCATCTGCTGCCACTGACAAATATGTAGATTGCAATAGATACTATTTTTCTCAGATATCAATAATTTTAGAGTCACAATGACTGTCTCCTGTCTCCAAGAAAAAGATCTACACACATTCTACACATATTAGTCATATTTTGAGAAAAACAGATTAATGTTAAGAGTTATTTAAGATATGGTTGTTCTAATTATGGAAAAGACAGATTTAAAGAAGGATTATTATTGCAATACATGGGATTATGTAATGAATGCAATTAATCAAGCAATTAACTATGCAAGCACTTGACTGCAATATACAGTACATGCATCATTATGTTTTGCAATAACCATAATGGAAGTAATAATGGGAGATTCTAATCACTAAATAAGCAGTGACAAAATATTAAATGTATTTATTAATGAGAGGCTGCACTGATAACGAGGCAATGCAAATGCAGCCTTGAAGGAAAGTAATATTTGGAAGTGAAGTGCTGAAAGGTTTTACTAAGCAATCACTTCACTGTCATCAAACTGTAATATTAGTGCTGCTTTTGTTGAAGAACACGAGTTCTGCAGCACAGCAGGACATAGATTTGCAGTGTATTCACTGTAATAAGGTGATAACACCCACACAGAAAAGCGCTAGTGTCTTTAAGTGACATCTCATGCTGTGCATTTTAGCGCTTAAAAATCTGACTAAAGGTCATTGGATTGGCTTTGGATAAACCCGTCTCCCTCAGCAGTCGGTGTAGGCAGCCAGGTTGGTGTGAACCAGCTGGCTGTAGTTCACACACACACAAACTGAGATTGGTTAAATTAAAATCTTAAACAATAGCAACTGAGTAGTTTTAGTGAATTAGACTGTAGAATAAAAAGTATAAAGTATTGTAACACAACTAAATAAAAAAACAGATATAAAAACATGCAAACACATATTCTTTATTTGGTTTCTGCTAATCACGTGTTACATAACATAATGTTTGTCGAGGGTTTTGTCTAAAGATTTCTTTTTTTGTGTTGAGGTTCTGGCAAACAAAAATTCATTGTTAGCTGCACGTCGGGTAGCGCATTTCCTGATGTTAGGACCTTTTATCTCAAAATGAACCCAAATGCAGACCAGGGTTGGTAAATAAGAATTTTAATACAAATAGAATTAAACAAGACGGTAACACAGACAAGAGCAAAGTCACAAACAAAAAAGGAGGAAAAAGCAAACCAACAAGAGGCAGAACTATCTAAATAAGAACGTAAACAAGATAAGCAAAATCTAAACTATAACATAAACTGAGGCTACAAGACAAAGACAGACCAACAACATGGAGACACTCCAAAAAAAACAAAAAACCTAGAACAAAACTGATTAAAAAGGAAAATAACAATGAATAAATAAGACCAGTAAACCAGAAAGCCAGGGCAGGTAGCAGACAAGGGAGTGTGAAGTCCAGACTGACAGGCCAGATGGTCAGATGGATGAGTAAGTGTGGCAGGGGACATAGCTGTGGAGGTGTGGCCAGGTGGATATGTGTCTCTGGATGCAGCAAAGAACAGGAAAAAAGTAAAACTAGGCCAGAAACTGAAATTAAATAAAACACATATCATGGGTCATGACACCTTTAATACCAATAAAGCTGATTCATATTCAAGAACCTCACATCTTAAAGGTCTCATATTATACACCTTTTGGGGGGCATAACAGGTCCCTGGCGTTCCTAGAATGTGAATCATTGTTCCTGCTGTGGCTGAAATTTTGTGCTCAGAGCGCGTCTCTGGAACAACTGTTTTTGAGCTGCACCCAAAAACCAGTTTTAAAAAGAGAGAGCCCACTGCTGACCCAGTTGGTCTAGATAGACCCAAGATCCACATAAATATATAAAAATGAAAAGTGGATTTTGCTTAATAGGGGACTTTTAATTAGATTATTTGACAGCTAGTCAAAGCAATAATAGCAAGCACACAACGCTGTCATAAAACCATATTGTAATACTGAGACTGAGGTGAGAGCACTTGTCAGCAGCTTAAGATGTGGTGACTTGGTATTTCAATTGACCTCTTTTTATCATGGTGACACACAACTTTACTGTGGCAAATGACAGATATACTTAATTATTTCTAAGGTAGAAATAACATCCATATCCTCAGTGGATGTCCATGTTCACACTGAACCATACAGCTTCTTTCTCCAACAGTTTAAATAAATGACAAATAAGCAAATGAATAAATGAATGAATATATTACCATGACCTCTACAGGGACAAAGCGGTTCAGAAACTGGATGGATGAATGAATTGATAAGATAACTTTATATGTGCAAAAAAGTGCACTTTCTTTAAGAAGATTTCTTCTATGTAATAAGCACCATGCCAGCACAGTCCAATAGATCGCAGTTTCCTTCCAATCTTTTCCTCCCACACATCTGTTCTGCACACAGCAATCAGTAACACAACTTAAAGTGACCATAATATACTTGATTTATGGTTTATATTTTATCCTAGGGCTCCAGTGATGCTAGATTATATGGTTTTCAATTTCAAAAAATGCTAATACATGTTATAATCCCTCTTTATGCAACAGCTCCTCTGGCCTTGAGACTGAAAAGACTTCTTTGAGTTCTTTCCTCACCCCACTCTGTTCTGATTGGTCAGCTCGCTGAAAACTTGTTGGGGACCAAACTAACACCAAAACACTGCTGTATTCGGATAGTGTCTTAATAAAAAAGAAGTCTGGTGCACATGAAAGCATGAGCTAAAATTATTCACAATGTTTTGCAGGCTAACTTCTCAAAAATGAGGAGGCAGCTAATGATATTACTGTTCCTGAAACACAGAATAGTTGTTACGACATGAAATGGTAGGGATTTGTGTTATATCACACACACACAAAGCTCTCCTTCACAAAATGAGTTAGTATATGAATATAGAAATGATATGTCCTTGCTC
The DNA here is from genome assembly GCA_900302695.1 of Helostoma temminkii. NCBI lineage: Eukaryota > Metazoa > Chordata > Actinopteri > Anabantiformes > Helostomatidae > Helostoma > Helostoma temminkii. Next base: position 85,674 of record OMLM01002458.1, read on the forward strand.
TGTTATTTTTTTAATTTCAGCTTTGTAAATTATAAGTCGATCATAAAGTAACACGTGAACCACTTGTCAGCTTAATAGCTTAAAACCACCAGAACCCTGTTGCTGGCCTGTAACTGTGTCTATAGCTGGTTTATGGTTTTGTCTTTTTGAAAAGTAAAGTTCATTTTGTCATGTCGCTGTTTTATTTCATTTCAGTTTCTGGGCTCAGTTTCTTTTCCCCATTCTTTGCTGCTCCAGACACACATATCTACCTGGCTACACCTACACAGCCATATCTCTTGCCACATATTCTCATCCATCTGACCACGCCCTGCTGCTCAGCTCCCCTGAAACACACACACACACACACACACACACACACACACACACACACACACACACACACACACACACACACACACACACACACACACACACACACACACACACACACACACACACACACACACACAGCTAGTGCCAGATCATCTCATAAAACTATACCTGTTTGTGGTAGCTTGTTGTCTCTGCTAGTGTCTCTGCTGTTTATTCATTCATTCATCTTCTATACCGCTTAGTCCCCGCAGGGGTCACGGGAGTGCTGGAGCCTATCCCAGCCAGCTTACGGGCGAGAGGCGGGGTACACCCTGGACAGGTCGCCAGTCTATCGCAGGGCCACATACAGACAAACAACCATTCACCTCTGCTGTTTAGGTTTTTCTATTTTAATTTAACTTGGTAATAGTGTTGAGTTTGCATCTAAGCTCTAGTCTAGTTTTGTTCTGTGTCTTGTTTTTTTTCCTGCTGTGATTTTTTCTCCTTTTGG
>OMLM01002460.1:15954-33630 GCA_900302695.1 Helostoma temminkii
GATCAATCTTTTTTGGTTTTAGGGATTTTAATTGTTTAGTTGAATAAATAGTCTACATGATTGCATCTAATCAATATTACAAGTTTACAGGTAAATTTTTATCTCCTTGGTAACCATTAGACCTAGTGATGAAAAACACTGTGAAATGTCAAGAGTTCTTTAAAACTCTGTTGCTATGCTAGGACTGCAGTGGTTAGCCAATTTAATGATTAATCAATGGACAGTGGACGAATGGGCAAATTACTACTGTTACAATAATCAATTATTTATTAGATGCAGGTGTGTAGGCAAACCTTTAAGTCATTTGAGGATTTGCTGATTTTCAGTTTCATTTTATATGATTTTAGACTGCTGAACTCAACTTGGTCTTATGTGTTTGTTATTTACAATTTTCTGATGTTTTCTACTAAATATTATTACACTAGAGTGTAATGGGTTCAATTATTATTATTTAAAATCTTCAAATGAATTCAAATACTGTTTAGTTGTGGCTATGGATCACAATTAGTATACAAATATATGCACTGAAAATGTAAAACTGTGTACTATATGGGCTGTTAAAAAAAAAAAAGATAAATATGTTGTTTGTTTGTATCGTTCAGACACTTCTCAGATCAAAGTTCCAGGAAGGAAAGGTTTCCTTGGTTGAAACTCTTACAATCAATGTGACCTTTATTTATTATAACCCCCATCTCTCAAAAACTCACATATAACATAGTCAATCATCTCTCCTTCCCTCAAAGTAAAAATAAAAAAGGAACTGCTGTCTGGTTATTGCCAGTATCCATCTCAGTCGTCAGAAAAGCTGCACGTTTTTGCTGTTGTTAAGGGCTAGAAACCAGAATCCCATCGGAGTTGCACCCTAAGGAACAAATTTAATGCTAGAAAAACATCCCGGCCATCAACCAAAAATGACGGATTGAAAATAATGTCGAGCTATCTTGGGAATCCCCCACCAGACAAGGGAACAGACTGCATTGTTTTTCTCATTTATGTGATATATAGAACAGAAAGAGGGGAAAAAATGGGCGATTTATTGGTTAGATAGGCGTATTCTTTTCCATGCACAAAAGAAATATTGGATAGTAATGTAGGGATCAAGTCACATCATGACATTGTTTGGAGGCTAGGTGTTCAAATATGTAAGTCATCATTCGTTGGTGGCCCACTAGGTTTTCAATAGATCATTCAATGCAAATATGTGTGGGAAACTGAAAGTTACCACATGAATATGTCAATGAACAGAGCATAATTTGTGCTTCCTTAGCAGGGCAGTGAGATGAAGAAGCAGAGGGAGAGCCAGTGCACTCAGAAGACCATCTCATTGCTGAGCCCCCTGGGGACGATCCAAGTCAGTGGATGTGAGAATGGTGTGCACACCATCCAGATCCTAATGGATGTCGCACCTGCTGAAAGGTACTGTACAACAGCCGGGCTGGTGACGTGATAAACAAAGGTGTGAAATTTACAGGCAGACAGAATCCACTCCTGTGATGGAGTGCCACCATTCCTCATTGGAAGCAGGGCATTTTTGTAGATCCCACAAGAAATATCCTGGAGAAAGTTGGGCAAATATGAGCAGGCACTAGAAATATGAGGGGCACTAGAATATAGTTGGGCTTGAAATTAGATTTCTGATGGCATGTGGTTGTGATTCTTTCTCCAGTATATTTGAAATTTCAGAAAAATAACTTGTTTATTACCCACAAGGGAGTTGATTACAGTTGATGTCTGTAGGGTCAGCAAAGGCCATAGGGAGCATGGACTGTTCACTCCTGTTTATTTATGTTTCCTCCAAGTTGTGTGCCGTTTGGTGTGTCAGCCAACACTCAGGAATGTAATATGTGATAACATCTCACGCCCTACCCATCCTTCAAAATTGTTAGAATGTTGACAGTCTTACTGAAGCGATTGAAGCTGATTAAACTCAGCATTAATAAGCACTTATTCCTTATTTTTACAGGTCCACATCCTACATCTCAGATTAGTTTTGATTAGATTGAAATTAAATATCCATGTATCACAGATTTGCATTTGATAAACTTGAATGGTTTGGGAAATTAAACCATTTTCAAATGCACCCAGATAGGAAGTTATCCTTTTGAAAATGTATGTTGAAATTTTAATTTATGGAAACCCATTAATGACCTTGTATATTATACCTCAACATGTGTTTCCTTCTCCGCTGTCTGCTATTTCCTAAAATTCATCAAGCAGTAAAACATTCCACTTGTTGTTAATGAGTTGAAGTCAGAAAATTAATAATATGGAATTTTGATCATGGAAGATGTCCTGTAACCATGCACAAGCACCTTTCTCCGTCTCCTTGTGAACAGGGTTTAATTTGTGTGTTCAGGTTCAGTAGGAATATGCAAATGAATTTAATGATTCGCATCACTAGATCATTTCTCAGTTTAATATCATTTGCTATGTCGGTCATAAGTGAAGTTTCTATCACATTGCTATCTGTATGTTCTCAAAGGTGTGAGCAAGAAATCATTAAACCATATGTTTAGATTTTATCACAGCCAGTTGAAACAATGTTATTATCGTAGGACAAGCGAACTAGAGCTAGTCAGATATATGGAGTAACGCAATGTAAACAGGCATTAAGGGAGGCAAGATAAAGTGACAAACTATAGGCTTATCTTTGCAACCGGCTTTACATGTAGATCTCACAAAAGCCTGCCTGTAGCAGTAATAGTTCAGATCAGCCATTTCCATTGATTTATTTATGACATACTAAACAAGGCTTTTTTCAGCTTTGGATGTGGTGTGGCACAAGCTTAGGACGTCAGTGTGATAAATGACCTCTAAGAGCATATTTTGGATAAGGGAAATAGATAACATCCATGCATAATGTAAAGGCAGACCTATAGATATTATTTAGCAAGTCAAAGCTTTAAAGGCCTACGAGCCTATGTTTCTTTTTCAGATTCACTGTTGGTTAGTGTTGGAACAGCTTGAGCAGCAACAAAAGCATTTGTGGCATTGATAGATAGTTATTGATAAATGCCATTATAGCTACATAAATGCCCTTGAAGTATTGCTTACACACCATGACCGTCAGCTCTTTCTAATAGAAACGTCTCAAGCCCCTTTTGCTTCCTAACTGATCTTAGGAACATTTCCTGAAATCAGCCTCCTCTGCCAGTCTAACGACAGCCCTGAAGGCACCATCAGATGAACAAATTCATTACATCTCAACAACCCCTGTTGGGGCCCTACGCACCAGCCTCTCTGTTAACCAGCTTTCCCCCCTTTAGTTTTTAGCATGGCCTCAGCGTTCGCAGAAAAATGATACGCATTTTGTTTACAGGAGATTACTATTATCTGAAATATGATGCTTCTTGCCTCTTTCACACAGAGTACAGACACATAATACAGTAGAAATCATAGAGCACTTTTTTATTAGGGTGAAAAATGAAAAAAGGGCTGGACTCCTGCCCCGAGACATTTTGTGAGCATATTATTTTACAGTGCTTTGATCAATTTGTCTGTCAAGCTGGCTGAGATGTGGGGGAGCAGGAAAAAAGCAATTTAGCTTGTGAGGTCCTCAATAGAAATGTACTACAGGAGCCTGTGTATGACATGTTGCATTAGAACCTGAGTAGCCTTTATTGCCTGATAATGTCGCAAGGCAATGCTGATATCAATCACCTTTTAACAGCCAGTGTGATGTGTTTTTATGAAAAGAAAAAATAATGCATAAAGCATTTCTTGGAAAATAATTGATTTAATTCTGAGGTGAGGGATTTCTACTTTTAACAGTATGAAAATATTGTGTCGGAAAAAAAAAACAGGGACAAAATGTGCTAGAAGCTAAAAATTGTTACGAACAAGCTCTTTGTATGTGCTCCTATAGAAAATTGTAATTAATTTTACACGGATAAACACTCTGTCTCATTTGCATATAGATATAAACAATATATTTGTGCATCTGAATTCCCAGCACACTTGGGTCACGTGACGGGCTTAAAATCCTGAGTGGCTAAAACCAAAAATTATCATTATATTTACCAGGCCATAAATCCACCTTTTTTTCTCTGGCACAAAGCCTTATAAATCTGTGTCTGATTTTTCACATTGCACATTGTTTTTAGTTAATGATTTTCATCTGTTTGTTGTTGCTGTGATAGCGGGGAAATGTACCATATGCTCTGGCAAAAGACAAATGATTAGCAAATGAAATTCTGGACAGCTGTCTGACTGAAAGCGTTTGGTTGATAGCATTCTGCTACCATAATTAGCTTAAGCTTTGGGTTAATTAACTTTCTACCTGGATATGCATAATAATAGCATTCTGCAGAAAGCCAAGGAGCTTCCAGTATATCAGCAGCAAAGGCTGGCTTTTTATTTTGTATTTCGGCAGCATATTTCAATTTCAAGAGGCGATTTAGCTCGGGAGCATCGTCAAATATTGTAGATTTTACTCCCCAAGCCAGATAATTCTGAAACAATAGAGGTGTATTATGTGGCAGAAATGCCATTTCTGAATGTAATTAAAGCGAATGAAAGCAATCACCAATTTTTAAACGCTTTTGTCTAGCATGAGGCCTACTTGTAAAAAATACCCATCAAGAGGAGAAAGGAGGCAAGAGAACCCCCAAGTCCTTATATAAGAGGCCTTTGAGACCAAAGTGAAGTACAACAGTAATTAGTCTTTTGTATGAATTTGCCGGCCATGGTCATGATTAGTTAAGCATATGAGAGGACTGCAGGACTGCATTGCTCTTAAGGAGGAGGGTGTTAAAGTCTATTTATCACCAGTTATCCTCACAGCTTTCCATTATCACTGACAACACTGGATGGGGCCTGAGAACAGCCTAATTGTTCTGAGGTGGAGTGTTTTTGTGTCAAACCCGTCACCCCACTCACATTGGCATTCATAAGCAGCCAGTCATTTTCCATCTATCTAGCCCTAATACCCAAGCTGTCGCAACAGCTTTTACACACTAGCAACGCTAGTGTGAAATATCTGAGGTGATGCATTTATCGTTTTTCTCACACTCTTGTTGTGTTGTGAATCAATGTCCTGGTTCACACTGAATAGCGGTATGCTAGATGTGTTCCCTGTTCGGGGGCTGTTTACATGATGTGGTCACACACTGGGAGCCATATCAACAACTTCCTTTTTTTTTCCACTGTAATTTGTCTCTCTCCTCCTCATGTGTCTCTGTGTCTTTCTCTCTTTGGATCTGTTACATGTAGTCCAACACAAGTTTAATGAATTTAGATAATTATTTTGCTTGTTATAGAGACAGAGCAGTATGCTAAATAAACTGCTTGCATTTGTAGCTAAATGCTTTGTCATACAGTGATCTGCTGAGATATTGAATGAAATCATCACTAAAGCGGGAGAATTTCTGACATAGTCCCTTTAGAAATGGTATGAATTATTCATTGAGTAATGATATTCAGATGATTTTTGTTCTGCTTTTTACTACGGCCGTAGAATATTGTTTTGCATGTTGTGAAGTGTAGTACTCAGCTGCGTATTCATTAAGGTTCTGCTCCCTCTGGCCCTTGGACCCATCTGTGCTCTATGTTTATGCCCCTGTCTCTCGAGACCGTCCCAATCAGGCTGCATGTGCCATTTCCTGTGTAAACCAACACCTGTGTAACACACTACCTGTAAACTGCCCCACACAGACAGCATACTGAAATTCACTCAGATGAAAATCTGCAAATGTTGTGGTTTCTAAAGCAGAACCTCCAGGGTAAGGACGAGAGCTGAGTGAGTTACCTCCACTGTAGAGATGCTGCTAAAAGCAACGCCTGCAGTTGTTTTTTTTTTTTTTTTCTTTTCCCCTTGTTGTCGACCAGGAAGTTTTCTGGCACAAGGGTTGTGCTAGTTTGTTTTAGAACTTGATTGGATTCTATATCTGCAACATGCAGAAGTGTACAGTGTGTGACATACTAAGGCAATATGCAGAGAGATGATTCTGCTCTGACATCTTGGAGAGGAGTACGAGTCAATTATGCCCAAGTGTTGTTCTTGCTTATCTTCCTGCGGCACCAAACAAGGATTTAGTCAAGGATTTAGGGGTGAGGGGGCGGTGGTGGGGATCATGGTAAGCGGTTCACAACAAAACACTCAAAACTCTTGGGAGCGGGCACTGATTTAAAAATAAATTACAGAAGACGAAGCGCTAACACTCAAGGGCCCTCAGCAGTGCTGGCGTACACAGGTGAAGATTAGCCTCCTCGCTAATCAGAGGAACAAGGCAGTAATTTGCTCTGAACACAGACAGTAATTAGGACTTGGTGACACTGGATTCCCATAATGCCTTTGTGCTTGACGTGGTCAAATTTTGACAGAGGCTATCCATGCAGGGTCACTGTCCCCCCAGTCTCTTGGCCCTCTTCAGTTGAGGCTCTAAAAGGTCCCTGCAGTTACAGGGGATCCCTAATGTACTTTATGCCTCCCTCACTGGCTCCTTACCATTCGGGTAATTGGAATCTCTTACTGTGGCACTTGAGAATAGAGGCTAAAAACGCTATTTGAAACTGCTCAGTAGTCTGTTGTAGATAAACATTGCTGCGTCGGGGTGTGGATACACTACATAATGGAGTAAGAGTTAAGGCTCTGGTAATACATGCCTTCACTGACTCCTGTGGCTAGCCAGTTGGGAGAAGACCTAATTGTTGTGTGCTTTGTTGCCTACTCTGCAGTATTTTACCACCACCTTTATGTATTGGATTGAGTGTTGCAGCCTCTTTGGTGGACATTTGCTAATAAGAGTTGGTGGATATCGAGAGAGCAGTTTCTCCGGCCCAGTTGTTTGTATTTTGAAACGGCAGAGCAAAACACGTGCACCCCACAACAGAATAGGAAGTATTCCTTACAGCTTACCACTCCAAAAGCTCTCGACTTTAGTGCTGCGGTAGCTAGATAGGCATCTGAATGATCTTCAAATGGTTGAACGAGCTGCATTGAACAAGTGGCTTACAATTGTATCACAGCCTTTGGCTCAGAGACCATCAGGATCTTGACATTCATAGAGACATGCTGTATTTTTTCCCTTTTTAGACAGTCATTTTAGGCTTTTTTCATGCTCTCTTGAGTCTTTGACGTCTGTGAGTTAAGTATCTGCAGCTATAAGGCTGAGGAAAATATTGGACTGCTCCTGGCCTTTTCTATTTCATCCTCTGACCCGCCATGTTACCCATGATCGGTGAAGGAGAACTCTGGCAGGCTGTGTCAAAAGTGACAGCCAATCGAGTCAGGATGAACGCCATCACGCTTCACAGGATGGAGGCTTGAGTTCTGAGTTTTTCCCCTTTTCGTGCAATATACCATTACACCCTTCGCCAGATTCCTTTCAATTAGATCCTGTGGTTAACCTGTTTCATTCTTATGTCTGCAGCTGATAGAAAAAGTCTTACTGAAGTCTTGTGCAACTAGAGAAACAGAATATGCCAAAGGAAACTGAAAAATTTAATGTCAGCTATTTTTTTTTTTTTACTTCATCTCCTTTGATTGTTTCTTTCAGGTTGAATGAAATAACCCCCAACATTATATAAATGCTCAATTCATTCTTTATATTAGAGTTGGAAAATAGGTAGAACTCCAAATGACTCCCACTTTACGCAGCAATGATTTATGGTAATTGGAAATTGATTGTGACAGGAGCACAATATTAGAAATTTTCTCAAATCAAAATCTTCTGTCAAGGGAAATATTCTTTTTAGTGCAGCAGGTCTTGGCTAGTTTGAAATTAGTTTCTTATTTCCTTACCTGTGATGAAATAGCAAATGCCTGAACGACATGGAAAAAAAGATTTTAACTAGTCAGAGATAATAAGTGACAATTATTAATTGAATTGTTTATTCAAACTTAAATGATTATGTTAAACACATTTATTAAAGTAGTGTTTATAATCTCTACTATCTATAATTGTTATTTTTTCTGCATGGGATTGCATGTACTTTCAAACTATGTAAACATTGTTCCTCCTGAGTTTCTTTATAATTAGACCAATCTTTATTACACATCTGTAATCTCTCATTTGAAGGGCACATATTCTAATGTGTCAGTCTGGACTCTATAAAAGAACATATGATGCTTCTTGATTTGGAATTCACTGAAGCAGCTGGAAATGTTGTCAGCACAGGAGCTACATCTCCACTGCCCACATGCTCTTTAAAAACAATCCCCCATCGCACCTAGAGGTGACAGACTTCAGCTCGACTGATGTTGTTCCACTTTTATTTATTTATTTTGGTGTTGTTTACCGGCCATAACATGTACTGCATTGCATTAACTTTTACTACTGTCAATGTTGTATCACTCAAAACACCTTTAAAGCGGGTGCATCCATAACAGAGGGCTGCAGGGATAGGAAAATTAGCCACGGTGACAAGTCTGAAGTGTGAGCTGGAGGTCAAAGGTGCCAAGCCTTAAGCAAAGGTGCTCTAGCCTTTGTCCAGTAGATTGTAAGGGCCTGCGGGTCCAACAGGAACATTTCCACACACAATATCCCCGAGCTGTCAGTGTGCAGCGGCTGGAACATCCTCTCAGAGAGAAAGAGGGGGTGTGGAGGGGTAGATGAGGTGGTGGAAGGAGGAGGCATGTTGGGTGTGGAGGGGATGGAGGGCTGTAGAGAGGGAACAGTGGCCTGAAGATCCTTGCTGAGAGAAAGAGAGGTGGGGGGATGGTGGGTGTGTGGTGGGGAGCCAAAAGATCTAGAGTGGGAGGATAGAGAAATAGAGAGGGGGAAATGAGGAGGGAGAGCTGGGGGGGTGAGAGGAGGGGAGGGGTAGAAAGGAGAGACAATGACAAGTAGGGGCTGGCTGGGCACTCACCCATGCCGACAGAGATTGCCATGAGCCATGGCCATTGTTTGAGCGGGTCTCAGCACAGGACTCGCTGGTGGGTTTCCGACTTCTCACCACTCAACTATAAACTGCTGTGTGGTTTATTTAGAAATGAGAGTATTTACACCTTTTACTGTATTTACACCCACTGTTAAACGGCACCCAGGAGATTTTCATCACACAGGCACAAACTAGCAGGCAGAGCAGTTCTCTGAAAACTGGCCTGCTCAGTCATAACACTCCAGTAAACCTCAGCTTCACATGTCCAATATAAAACGTTGCTCAAACTGTGACCTGCAGAAGTGTAAAAACACTTTAGGGCCGTGTTGTTACGGCAGGCAGGAGGGAGACGGTCTGTGTGTTTAACAAAGTAAATGTCTATTATTAATACCATACAGGATAAGCCAATTTTGAAAAAAGGGGCACTTAAATGGTGAAATTATTTATTTATAAGTCCTGTACACCAGTTAATGGAATTGGCGAGCTGCTTTAGATCCACAACACAGCTTGATGTCCACTTTGCAGTAATGCACATGTAAGAGAGGACCTTCCCAGTAGGGTCTTTAAGTGTCAAATATGGGTCAGTCTGCTTGCATTGACCTGGGGGTGGTCAGCAGTGGAGGGAAATTCAGCTGTTAAGTGATGCCAACTCAACCATCGGCAAATTCCTCCAAGCATCTACTCATGCTAAGATGCACGTCCAAGTGCAGTGCTTTGCTAGCCAGCACTACTCTGGCCAAAAAAATCCATTTATTCTTGTCATGAACTATAAACTAGACCCCAGAAAAGTTGAAACTGTTGTTAACGCTGCCCTCCTAGCTTTTTTCTTGTAACAGCTGCAAAATTTTGAAAACAGTTTTTTTTTTCCAGAAACTGTTTCTGCTTCCTTAAAAGTTTGATATAAACTGTTAACGCTGTTCCTTATGACCCGACAATGTTTTTTTTCATACTCATGCTGCACTTCATTTAAATATATATCTTCTGTAAAACATATCTGGATTACTGTCTCATATTTTCTTGAGCTTCTTTCTGTCTTCCGCAGCTCTGACATTTGTCACAGTTGAGTGACAGGGGCAACACTGAAGTGTGTAACTTTAGATTTTAAACACGTCTTGATTAACAACTTTAGTTTCAACTCAGCAAATTATGTCATCTTGCATCTGTGTCACCCATGGCATGTTATTACACACTTGTGACATATTTTAGCACTGTTCAACCAAGAATTGGGTGTTATGATTGCTGCTCTGATCCCCACCTCACCTCCCCATCCTGCCTTATATCCCTCCTAGGAGCAGCAAGGCCCCCCTGAGCTGTGTGGTCAACGATAGCCTGGCAGAAACGAGCCCCGAGTTGCAGCGCTGCGTTGAATGGCTCCAGGCGTACTTCAGTGAGCCACAGACCACTGGGAACCTCCCGCTCCCTGCCTTTCACCACCCCGCCCTGCAAGGAGGTCTGTCATGGATAAATATTTGCAGAGCCATGACTGGGATCAGGCTTTCACTCTTAATTGTCAGTTACATCACTTACACTCACTGGCTCACAGTGTTATAATGAAGTATTTTATGGCTGAGAGAGAGAGAGCGAGCAAGGGAGAGAGCCAGAGCAGAGGAAACGCGAGCGAGTGGGTGAGCGAAGGAGAGAGAACAGAACACAGAGCTGTAACTTGGTTCAGTAATCTGTGGCAGCTCTTACCACGCGTGTTAGTCTTGGCAAGCTTTTCCATGATTCTTGGCACATTCTTTGAAACTGATCGAATTCCACTCTTGACATTTTCAGACAGGAAGCTTTTTTTTAATGAGAGCATGTGAATGGTGCTAAAGTTTGAATGAGCTTATTGTTGGCTTGACCAGTCACCAAAGGCGAGTAAAAAGAAAGCACCTCAAAAATGGACAATTAGTGTCCTTTCATCTGGTAGTTGTGACTGCAGAGTGAATAATTGAAGGAGCTGAGGAAAAAAATGAGGAATTAATCATCCCTGGTGCTTTTTGTTTGGAGGAAACGAACAATACTCCCAGCCTGACGACTCATTTTGAAATCTTTAACTTTTTGAGCCTATGCCTTTTTCAAAACAATTACAACCTATTTCTTTGTCACACTGAGACGCTCGCTGCATTTTAACTTACAGATTTTCAGAAGTGCTCATTTAGACCCAGAAGCACCCCTACACAGAAGAAAATAACTCTTAATATATGCATTTAACAATTGTGCCTCTCTTCCCCTGCAATCAGGCCTTAGTTGCTCTCTAATTTCATGCAGATCTGCAGTGCTTGAGTGATGGCATTTTCAATGAGCAGGTACTCCATCGAGACCCTGTATACAACTATGAGTCCCACTCTCCCGCAAAGGCAATGCAGAAATACATCAGGACCAATTACGATATCAACTTTCAGTGTGATTCCCTTCGCCACCAAGTGCTTGTGTACCAGCCCCAGGCTCTTTCAAATCGCATCTCATCTGAAGTCTTTGGGGTTTTAATTAAATTTCAGGATAGATGGAATTCTTCATTAGTACCTGATCTGAATAGGTGATTGTGCTGTGTTCCACCTCTCTCCCTCGCCTGTTGTTTTGGGGCTCAGTAAATACAGGGTTTAGGCTCAGATTGCTCTCTGAAGTCAGAACCATAGGCCATGCCAGTATAAAAATGTTAAAAATGTTAAATGTGAGCATCAAGAGTATTTGTCTGTTGAGGGAGGAAAATAGGTTTCTTTTTTTTTTTCTTTTTTTGTGCTTGTTGATTCACAAATATTAAGGAATACTTGATGCTGTACAAATTCTTACTCTATCTACTTATGCTGCCACTGCCTGCCTGGGAAAAAAATACAAGTTTAATCAGGTCATTACAATCTGTGACAACCAACTTTTGTTTGCTCAGTTATCTTGTGGGAGAACCTGAAAGCATCAGCGCTCTCGCAGCACTTGTCATGTAATATTGAGTTGTGACCTTCACTTGAAGTGTTGCCATGTTTATTTACACAATTCTGACAAAACAAGCCACTTTTCATATTAACTGTCATGACATACGTGAGAAGATGAGGTGACATGAAAGGAGACGCGAGGTGTAGTATTCTATACTGTCTGATTGTCATGCGCAGCATCACACGCAAGTGCGGTCGACAGAGGTAGAGGAATTGCGAGTGTGTGCTTGTGCGCGTGCACTCACATTCACCCCATCAGAAAAACACAGACACTGTTGTGGGTTCTTAAAACGATGCATATTCTTATCTCATTAATTATACATCCATATGTAACAGACGAGAGGATCTTAGTCTCGGTAAGCGGCGCAGGGAATGTGCAGGGAGGGGGCCAAAGGGGGGAAGGGCGCTCTTCAAAGCCCAAATGACTGTGTTCCTGCAGGAGCTTGAACCTCCTCCTGTGCACAGCGCAGGGTGAGATGAGACACTCACCAGGACTCACCCCTGTGATGTGAAGAGGAATTAGGGAAATGAACGTTTTCAGAATATCGAATAATCAGAGAATCATCAGCACCCTGTCAGCCTTCAAAAGTATGGATCCCTCAAGACTCAAGAGACACTTTGACTGAAAGTCAAAGTCTTCCCTCCCATTAGACACAAAGGATAATGAGGTAGCTGCATTTCTACTGTTGTCTTTTTACTCTCACAACCATGTATGAGGTGACTGTCAGCTGGAAGTCATATCTCCAAATCTATCATCAGTAGGGCTGATGGAATTCCGTTTATTGTTTTCTTATTTTCTTTTTTAAATTGCTCTCAGATTACACTCATATACAAAATTATGAGCAAATCAATCATATAATCAATATGTTCATAATGACTATGTCTATTCAATTTTACTCTGGGTCAATTTGTCTCTGCCTCTGCAGTGGCCCTATCACCTGGCCTCATGGTAGGTAATGGCCTGTGACATAATTATGGGATGTCTGTAAACATGTAAGTGGGTCCTCTCAACTTTTATTTAAACAATTGACATCTCTGCACCCTGATCTAAAGAGGGTCCTGACCCCAGACACACCGTATTAGGCTCTTTATGAAGTATGGGGCTAGGGGACTGCTCTCCAAATCATTGCTGGTCACCTCGAGTGACCCACATGAAGTCTCTGTCACTAACACTGATGAGGGCAAAGTTCTTTAACCTCTGCATTGCGGATAAAAGCACAGACACTTGTTTTCTGTCCAGAACTGTTTGAGATGTGAAGTATTCTAGGAGAAACGGCTGCTCGGGATTTGTAAAAGGTGTAAACATCACTGTAGCTTGTTGTGCAGACTGCTTGTAGGCGAAAGTGCTCAGCAGTGACACTGACTTTGGTTGTTTGTCAACAACATTTTCATCAACAGGGATTTGTCATAGCCGTAGTCTGGCCAAGCTATCATCTATCCACCAGTGACAAAGCGAAGTATGTGCCACGCACATAATGTGGCCAAATCCAAGCTTTATAGAAATTTCAGGGTTGTATCTTATCTCCTCATAACATTAAGTCTGTCTGCATAAGAGCCCGTCATCTCGTTGACAGCGTGATTATTACCTGAAAAATTATTAAACAGTACCTACGGGCCTTGTTCAAGACAAAGAACTCACATGGGTGCGCATCAATCAAACGTATCCCCTTTAGGTTTTACACTTATTCCCCCCAGTTTAGGCAAATTGCCTTGTTCGTGTGGCTTTGTGTAGCGAGGAGTGACTATAAGGTAGCGAGGGAGCCTGGGGAGCAAAGGATGTTCACTCTGTAGAAGAGAGACAGGGGTGTGACATGTTTTCACACAATGCCAATTTAGAGGGATTTCTCATAGATCACTTGTCATGTGCTCTCTTAGACCATATAAATGAGAGAGAATGGGAGATCACTAATTGAATTTTCATGACTGAGTACATGTATATACTAGAAGAATTTCACCCCCACTTGATAACGAGACTATTGTTCCTCATCTTGTTCTCTGTGCAAAAAAAAAATGTTGTTCTCTTGCTACACAGGCTCTGTGCGTCAATGTCTTAAGGTTTCGAGGTGCTTCAGATATTTTCTGCTCTTCTTTAGCAATCAGAGCTAGACAAACATGCCTCTCAGTCACTGCCTGGTAATCCAGAAAAAAAGATAATGCTACTGCTAAAGTGCTAATGAAATCAAAGCCGTTAATGTGGTTGGTTAAGCTGCAGATGATTTGAAGAATTCTGCCATTTAAGTGAAGATGATATAATGAATCTACTCTGAATAGAAAGCAATTAAAAGGACAAATTGGTCTGATTAACCTCAAAGTCATCCCACTGCCACAAATGGTGTACAACATTCAAATTATTATTATTAAAAATCTGGAGCAGATTTGCAGTCTTTTTGGCCTCTCTTAATCCTTTTAAATGAAGGAGCGAACTTTTTTAATTTTAGCTGTGACCTTTCAAAGCATAACCTAGATTTTTCTGCCGTAGAAATAATTTTCTCACATCATCGTCTGTAGCATGTTAATGCTAGTTTTAAGGTCAAATTGAGTGACTTCTTTGTGTTTAGTTGTTTAATGAGTGTTACGAAGAAAAAAAGGAGGGAATCACACAGAGCCCCTTTGAAGAAGAATTAAACCTCAAACACATGTTTAGACATTATAAAAACTATTAAGTGGATCAAAATGTTGTCATGTCTCAGATTTTTGTTAATGTTAAAAGAGTATTATCCTGTTGTCTTGTCATTAGCTGCTCAGTCAACTGTCTGATTTTGACTGTCTCTTCCTCTGTTCTCATGCTCTTCCTGTCTGTCCTCTGCTCTGTGGTGAAGACGCTTTCACCAGCCGCGTGTTGCAGGTACTTCTGAGGAATGTGAAGTTTGGTGAGACGGTCTCGTACAAACGCCTCGCTGAGATGGTGGGAAACCCCAGAGCGGTGCGGGCGGTGGGAGGGGCCATGAGGAGGAACCCAGTGAGTGTAGATGACATTGATTGACATGCTTCTCTTTTACTTACTTTATGGAACCACACAGGGAAATTAATAGTTTTATAGTATTAGATGATTTTAACAGTTACTGCATGTGAATCTATTGTGTGCAGACAAACAGTAAAGCTGCCTCTACCAGAAGGTAATTCATAGTTTTATAATGGTAATAAATAAACAATTTGATATTGATACTGGAGACACCAATTACAACATTTGCTGTTTGAAATATAAACTGCATCGACTGACAGAGTTGATTGGCAGATTATTGATCTGTACCTATTTTGATAATCTATTAGTCATTTAAGTCACTTTTTAAAACAAAAACTCCAGTGATTCAGTAACTACAGCTTTTTATTGTAAACTGATTAGTTATTGGCTTTGGACTTTGTCACATAAAAACAATCCAAAATTTCACTAATTTCTAAACTTTATAGACTTAATGATTCTATGTGAAATAACCACATGTGGGTTGCAATAAAATTAAAGGCGTTGCATCAATATTTTATTTTGCAGTTGCATGTAAAGTTTTGGGAAAATGCTAAATGAAATAAATATGATGCACATAATACAGAAGCAAAAGAATAAATAGTAATCTGTACATGTTATCATGTATAATAAAAAAATCAACCTAACTTTTAAAATATAGAAAAAGTCATAATATATACAGGCACTACCTTCAAAAACAAGTTGTGTAAGCAGTGGAGTTTTCTAATAAAATATTTTTCAAAGTCTTCCTTGATACAGGATACGTAATGTAAACTGTAGGTGTGTTTGAATGTGTGCGATGGCGAAACAAACGCTCCCTTTGAGAATGGCTAAGGAGTAAAAGTCTACCTACAGCACAGTTTTAAGCCCACACCTTTTGTTCCTGTTCTCCTAAGTCTTTACTGTAGATGTTCGCTGCAAATCTCCGATTTTTGTATTAAACCTGGCCTGCATCATTTTGCCCATAATTCCACTGTGTACAAAATGGAGGGCTAGAGGGCAAGTGGTGTGTCTTCTTTTGATCAAACCCTTTGATCAAAGCCCGTTTAGCTCTGCCCATGTAGTGCTGTGGGCACCACCGGTGTGCTCTGTGAGGCAGAGAACACTTCTTGTACAAAAATGCAGCCAGTGAGAGGTTTTTCCTCATATGTGCTGTGAAATAGCTTGTGTATGTCCTAATCTTAGTGCAGTGTTTGTCTGATTCTGTTGAGTAATTTAAAAAGGGAAGTAAGTAGGTATAATACAGGTAAATGCAAATAAACCAAAAAACTACAATTTGTGGATGTTATGCTATGCACTACTCTTTCTATATACATACCTTCTGGTTGGCTAATACTTCTCAGTCTCATGTTTTACAGACATTTCTTTCCTTTCGTCAGGGAGGCTGGGAGCCTGAGCCCTCTGCTCCTGATACAGATCCAGAGTCAGATTGTCAGTGTCAATTACTTGTCAGTAGCGCTGCTCCACTTGGGCTTCAGCTGTGAAAAGCTCAGTGTTCTCAATCGATCCTCGCCTCTCTGTGGCACTTCTTCTTCACCAGGATTTTAGTATTGATAAGCCTGGTGTAGTGCTCTTTTCCCCCGAAGTGAAGAGGCAGATCCGAAGGCCTTGAGGGTACCCTGCTCTTCCTCCAAACCCGGGGAACAGTATTGATCCAAATACTCAAGCAGTATTTCTCTGTCTCCAAGGTTAATCTGGGGCTCGGAAAGTTTTATTGCTGTTGATATGGGAGCGGGTTTAATGATGGATTTGAACTGAAACATACTGCATGTGCAACTTTTATATAAAAGGCTGGATGTGCAGACATTGAATCTGGAAAACTTGGTTAAATTGGAGAAATACAGTCACAACGCATCAGTAAATGTGATACTTTTTCTATTTTGTATAACAAGAACAACACAATAAGGGCAATATTAAGAAGATTTTAAAAGAATTATTTGCAGTGATTCACTCCAACTATTGCAGCTCTTCTTGTTCTGAATTCACAATGATCGGAGTGTTTTAGGCTTGCTTGTTTAATCTTTCTCCAGCCATTTAGTTTACAAAGAACTCAGGACCCCCCTGGCAGTCGTCTGCAACAAGAGTAAACGCTCCACCGACTTCCTCTTTTTAATGATCACAGGGTTATCAGATCTTAATGTTGACACCCTCTCGATTGAATATTCATCCTGCTGGTGTTTTTGCCCATTAATTTTTGATTGCTTCTTTGCTTTACACTATTAAAGAGTAAAAAACATTTATACCCAAAGACTGAGCCATCACCCTGAATGTGGATTTGTACAGGATCAAACCAGACACTTCTGGTGCAGCACTTTGTTTTCATGCCGTGCGTGAACATAAAAAGCCAAAAAAAGTGCAGATTCATATTTTCTGCACATTGGTTACTTTTAAGTGACACCATTTACGTGGTAAATCAGATCCTTTCATACATAATACATATCTACTATCAACACTTCCAACTGATGTGGTGCTGTGACATTAAATATCAACCACACAGAAAGAAAGAAAGTCCCGATTTGTATATGTGTTTTATTTAAATTTTATGGCAGAACAATTTTGTAATAATAGGTAAAGAAATTATTCAAAAAGTTTAAAACTTGTATACTGACAATATGCCTGTTTAATGAATCTATAAAGTGGGAAATTGATGTTTTTTTAGAGAAAATGCAAACATTTAAAATATCTAGTTGCAAAGGTTAAACATGTTTATTTTCTCAGAGTTGAATTCCTCTCTCTGTCTGTGCCAGGTTCCTCTCCTCATCCCCTGTCACCGAGTCATTTCTAGCAGTGGACAGAGTGGGCCGTACATGAGCGGCAAGGGCAACCATCTCAAACAATGGCTGCTCACCCATGAGAGGCAGTGAGGGGAAGACTAAAGCATGACAGAGGCCAACTGTCCTTCATTCACACACACGCACACACACACACACACACACACACACAGACAAGGCCAGAATCTTTTTTTAAGAACACAAAACAGGC
>OMLM01002463.1:22049-38608 GCA_900302695.1 Helostoma temminkii
AACCCCACCCCCCACATACATACTGCCACATACACACGGTGTGACTTTTACATTCTCTCCTGTCTGTTGATCAGCATCTACATCATCTGGTTAAATCAAAATGAATGGACTGCGGCATAAATGGCGTTCCCCCGTAGCCTGGGCCTCTCCCTGTTATCAAGCCGCATCAAACACTGAGGGCAAGAGAATCTGTTGGCCATGCAAGTACCCAGCCATGTGACATAAAACACATCAATAGAGAACTAGATTTTCAGAGGCCTTCAATCGTATACAAGAGAAAAAACTGAAAACATGTTTGTGGGACACATACTTTTGTTTCCCATCCGCAGTGACTTTCTTTTTTAAGATTTTAACTGAAGCTTTGCACCCTGCTGTGATGGCAGCCATGTTGAAAGCTACATTGTGCCTGACTTTATGTAAACTTTATGTATGTTTTAAATGGATAAAATAAAAACTTTGAATTAAAATCTTTGTACGTTCACAAATGTTAGCTTGTCAGAAACTGTTCAGCTTGATGCCATTGTGTTTAGACCTAATCCAGTGAGTTAAGAGAGTTTCATTACCCCAAAATGTCAAATTAGTTTCTATTCCAATATTCCACCAGGAGAGGAACATATAATCAACTGATATGAAAACATTTTACAAATTACACAAGATGCAGACACAGCAGCAGTAAGACAAGTTACTTGCACTGTGCATGGATGAGGATGAGCTCAGCGGCACTGTATGTTTAAAAAAAAAAAAAAAAAACAGGACATCTGAATTGCCACCACACTCTTTTGCCCAAATAAAAGTCCGCGAAATGACAAACTGATCGAATTGTCCATTTATTCCGTTTTTTTTTCCTTAAAAAAAATGCATCGTGGTTTAATGGAAGGAGGGGGCAGGAGGTCAGATTTGAAGGAGAGACTGCACACACATAGTGTGGAAAGAAAAACAAAAAGAGAAAAAAGTTCACATCCTTTTTAAAAAAAAAAATCTATTAGAAACAACATAATATGCAGAACAATACAATAGCATTTACAATACTTAAATTCCCAGTTCTTGTGAGAGTCCAGCGTAATTTTACAACAGTATACAGTATATTTTCTTTCTCCACTCACTTCCCAAACAAGGGGTTGATATAGTTATACTTTTAATTTCTTTTGTCTTGCCTTCCCTACTTCCATGTTTCGATCCACTATATTTTTAAAGGGCACCTCTGTTGCTTTGTTAGTGTCCTGTCAGATACAGACATTGGCTTCTCCTTGGTCCAATTCCATTGTCCCAAAGATTGGAGTGCTCTTCACAGGAAGTCTTTTGTTTGCCAAAGAGTCTAGAATATATCACCGGGTGCCACATTCGCTGAAGGTACAGGCAAAGGACCCAGTGAGTCTCTTGTGTGTCATCAATGCTTGCAATCGCAATCACTTTCAGTGGAGGAACCCATGTGAACCTAGTGGACAGTGGTAAGGGGGCAAAGTGTAGTGCCCACCAGAGCAGAAGCAGGGTCTGTTGGGTCGAGGGGTCATCTGGGTTGGGTGAGGTTTGCTCTTTTGTGTATCACCGTTGCGTTCCATGTTGCAGATGTCAGCTGAATAGTGTTGTTGGGTCCTGGAGGTGGACAGAGGGGTTTCTTTTGGTTGTCAGGGAGTCCCGTTCCCATGCTCCGTAGGCCTCTGTGTGAGACAGTTGATCCCCTGCTTTGCACTGAATTCTGAGGAAAGAGAAAATCAAAATGATTGATCAGTTATCGGGTAAATGAGAGTTTGCATTTGGCAACAGAATGGGGTGTACTGTGAATGGCTTATCAGAGTAAAGGTCAACTTTTCTTTAATTTCCTAGTCAAACAGTATCACAGTGGCAATGCAGATTGGTTGCATTTCTGAAAATGTACTAGAGGACTTTGTCATGCTGGAGCCTCTAAAATGACTTTGAAAGGACAGTTGTCCGTAGATTAAGCAGCAGCGAGGTTTCTCACCTGACAGCAGTGATATGTAAATGTATAAAACTGAACAAGTAAAAAAAGTCAAGTGTCTGTGTAAAGTCATGTAAATATTATGAAGCTCTGAGCAGTGTGGCATATTGGCTGCACCACAGGGGCAGAAAGCATTTAACTGCAAAAGAAAACTACTGAATGAGTTAGATGCCATTAATCATTCATTAGACTTGACAATAGATCACAATAGACTTCAGCAGCAGAATCTCATGTTACAGTTTCAGGCCAGTGGCACATGAACGTGCCAGGAGCTGATGATAAGACCCTGGAGGAGCAATATAGTACATGGCACCTGCTGCTAACACACTGTGTAGAGTGACAGCATTGGTGGGTTTAGTGAGTTAATCCAGCTCCCATAACGCTACTTTAACAAGAGAAGAGGACTTGGAGACTAAACACACACAATCAACCTGAAGTGATACCAAAGTCCAGTATTTAACATGTCCCGTATAATCTGTTTAACCTGACTACAAGGAAACGTACATTTAAGCTCTGGTTTATCTTTTGTTCGTTTTTGACCAAATAAAAATATCCTAAATCATGACATGATAATACTGATGTGAAATGCTTCACAAAATCTAGCTTAATTATTTCTGTGCTGTGTATCATCCAAAACGGCTTAAACTCATGCAATCCATAGAACCTCCTCATATGATGATAAATTAAAGACATCCATCTTCACCCTCTTCTCTCCCTACATTCCTCTCTTTAAAGCCAACAATGGAGGCAATCCATCTCTGGAAAGTCACTGTTAAGAAGCCATGGCCATTGTCGCTGCTGCACGTCACCTCAGAGCGCCCAGGGCCCATCCACGTGTTTGCCGCACATACAAGAAGGCCACTACAGACACAAAGGCAGGCAGGAAAAAAGAACAAGTAGGTGCAGCAGCAGGACAATAGAGCAGTGAACACCAGGGCATCATTTGTTATTCCTGTCTTCCACTGGTTTTTACCTGGGCTGCTAAAGACAATAGCACCAGAGAAAGGTGAGCTATTACACTAGGCTATATGAGACGTGCTAGCTTCTTTCACAGACCAAGGTGCTAGGGGTTCCATAGCTTTATGGCCATTAACATTGATATTTTAAATGCAGTGCAGACCATGTTTGTGTTCTAAGTTCCATTAGACCCATTAGAAGTAGATCCATGTATGTATCTGCAGCTCAAAAAGCTAAATTTAATCAGAAGTAGCAAAGTCACTAATTGACATTTGACTACAACATCACAACAGTGATCGTGGACAAGTAAAACATCCCAATATAACATATTGATCACAAATCTGATGCTGCTTTAAGTTGTTTCTGGTGTTTGCATTTGTATCCCTGGCTAATGAGAGCATCCTGATGACTGAGATAAATCCATGTCAAGCTTCTAATAAACACTATGGGTGCTTGAAAAAGCAAACATTGCTAATAAGGTTTTCAACTTAATCAGTCAATCAATACATTGAGCTGTAGACCTCCTTTCTTCTTGCACTCTAAGGGGGATTCCAAAGGAGCCAAATCAACAGGGACACACATTCACAAGGACAATACTGGGGGGCACAAAATCCCCATTGGGAACAGTTTTTTTCTTCTTTTTCTAGTGTTCATTAATAGTAAAAGTTCATCCACCAGAAAGAGAAGTTGAGGGTGGGGGTTAATGGTGAGAGAGTGCATAGCCTCAGCAGAAGGTTAACAAATTTGTGCTTAATGATTGGAGCAGTGAATCCTGGGACAAAAGGTCTCCAGCCGAGACTGGCAGAAAAGGGGTTACAGGCAGCCTTCTCTCAAACGTTCAGCTAGACACTTTACAGAAAGCTGAGAGTGGGAAGGCCCAGAAATAATTCTGTACACTATGCACCATAATTAATTCCTCCACCCTGTGATAACTATTGTCCTGAAACTGAAAATTACAGTTTTCAGGGGCCACCCCTGGCTAATTTCGTGGAAGAGGGAAAGGAGGGGAAAACAAGTAGGGGAAAGGGGTAAGGGTCATCTGAGAGTCATTCTTGTTGCTATCAAAGGCCCAGCTCGCTTCTGCTTCACTTGCTGGGCTTCATCTCCGTTGACAGGTGTATTGTTTCGCAAGGGGATATAAGCTCTGCAATCATCATTGGGTGGAAAGCATAACGCTCTTCACTAAGCAGGACTAATTGGCTTTAGTTTTAACTAATGTTGCAGTGTGACTGCTAGGCACACCTTCTGTATCAAGGCTCAGCACTCCCTAGCACAATAACCGCTCAATTTAGCCCTGCGGTAACAAAACCTCAACTCTGCTAATGAAAATTGCTTATAAAATATAATGAACCTGTGCTCTCTTAATCAAATAAGATAACCACCCCTCCCCCCCCACACACACCTCCTTCCTATAATAACCTATTAATTTAATTGGTCATGAAAGAATATAACACATCACTTACATTTAATTGACCTAGAAATGAAAGTAGTGTCTGACGGAAACAAGCTAGCAGTTAGCAACAGCTACAGGATGAAGCTGTAAAGAAACAACTAGTCGTGGGAAGAGTAGATGTGTTTCACCGTCTCTCTCCCATCTCATCTTTTTCGTCTGTCCCTCTCCTCCTTCCTTCATCTTTTCATCCCCTTTATCCCTCCCCTCTTGTCGTTTACTCCTCTCTCGCTCGCCATCTCTTCATCTGCCCCTCCCTCTTTCTGTCTCTGTCTTTTTTTTTTCCCTACTGTCTACTCGTCTTCTCTGTGCTTTGCCCGTCTCACAGAGGATTCCTCTGGTGGCCCAATTACGAGATTCAGCAGGCAAATTGAGGCTGTTTAAAGCAAGGTCTGCTGGGAAGGCTAGCAGCTGCTGGAAAGAGGCTGCATGGACATGGCGAACTAGCACCTCATGTTTGTGCGCACACACACACACAGACTGACACACACACACACACACACTGCTCATTCTCAAACACAACCTTTCTATTACCACGTCTCCCTGCATTTTCAATCTGAAATATGGCATTCGATGTGAGATATTTTGTCTTTGTTTTGGTCGTGGACATTTGTGGTGGAAACATGGGTGACATATTTTCATCATGGCACACACTCACATGCACGTGCATTCTGTGGAGGGTTAATGGTCTCTATTTTTGTAAACTGAATAAGTCAAATCCATTGGTCACACCTC
Organism: Helostoma temminkii; assembly: GCA_900302695.1. Lineage (NCBI taxonomy): Eukaryota > Metazoa > Chordata > Actinopteri > Anabantiformes > Helostomatidae > Helostoma > Helostoma temminkii. The sequence continues at coordinate 27,149 of OMLM01002463.1, forward strand.
TGGTGATGGCATATTTAATTTGGATCTAGTCAATTAGGCCCAGCTAAGCTCTATACCCTGCTGGCTACCTCCTCCATTTTGCACTAGTTTGTGTCCCCTCCCTGTGCCAGGAGTAATCCTATTACCATACACACATATGCACATACATACGCACACATACATAGTTATAAAGACACACACATTTGCATGTGTGCACACCCACACGGTGGCTAATGTTTGTATTTCACATATGAATGTTACACGCACCCACACACGTATACACTCATGAAACAACAATGTTTCAGAATGATTGGACCCGTAGCCACTTTATACACACTGTGCACTGTGACAACACCAAGCCTGTATACATCCAGAATTATGTGGGAGTCTATTTGGCCCTGGGGCGAGAGCAGGGAGAGAGGGGGAGAGGAGGTGAGAGAGAGAGAGAGAGAAAGAGAGAGAGAGGGAGAGAATTAAAGACAGACAGAAAAAGGTGTATGTGTGAAAGAGATAGAAAAGGAAAATTGAAAGTGAGAGAAACCACAAAGAAGGAGTGAGAGTGTACCCATTAGACTGAAGTGTGTGTGTGGTGACTCCTTTAGCTGGTTAGTGTGTGTATTAATGTGGCTCATGCATCACCAGCAACCTGGCAGATTTATGACACTTAAGGGGCGCTCACTTCTCTCTCTTTCGCTCTCCTTGCACCAGCAATGACTGCTTACATTTTTGCCAATCAGTCTGTTGCCATGGCAACGTCCTACCTGCCCCCCCAGCCTTCCCACCCATCCCTTGTCCCAAAACATCCCCGCCTTCTTTCTTTCTCATGACTTATGTTCTCCCTGTTTGCCCCATTCGCCTCCTTTCGCCTTCTTTCATCAGACTAACGTACACATACAAACTAAAAGTGGTCGTTACACATAATATTTGTACCAAACAAATACGCTAAATACTACATTTTCTATTCATGTGAAATATCATCATCAGGAAGTATCTTCAATAACTGCTATATGTATTAATGTTTTTTTCTCTGTAATTTGCCCTTTCTTTGTCTTGCAGTCTTGTCCTGAAGTACCTTCTCTTCTTTCCGGTCCTCCCTATTACAGAGGATGTTTAGACCCGTAGCTATTGGACCATTATGTGAGAGAGCTGCACACGTGCATGTACGCAAACATCACATACACAGAGTTACAAGGTTGTGATCAAAGGCTGTTATCACTCGACTGAGGGTGGGAGAGTTGAAGCGAGAGAAACAGAGAAATATCATTGTGACAGCAACTACAGGATGTCTGTAACCGAAAACACATTTAAACTCAAAAGTACAAATGGATTATTCCCAAACGCAGTTGCAAGAAAAAGTAAGTGAAATGCAGTTTCGTGGTTTTCTGCATAAACTGTTTCTGCATAAATTTGATCTGATCATCACCAAAGTCACAAATAACGACAAACACACTATTTGTAAGCTGATAAAACGCAAACAGTCATGATCTATCAGTGTCTTTATTAAACACACTCATTAAATGTACTGAGTGATAGTGGAAAAAGTGTTTTAAGGTTAAACCACATGTGGGGTTCAGAGCTCTGACTGACTCCAGAAGGTGCATTTTGTGTCCAAAGCCACTCTGTCATTATCCCACTACATCAACCCAACTTCTACCTAAATATATACCTTAATAAACTTGGGAATTCATTTTCCCCTCCACGATATAAAGCTTTCAGGTCCAGAAGCAGCAAAAGAACTAAAATCATTATGCTACCTCCACCATATTTTCTCTAGGACGATGTTTGCATGTTGCTTCATGGTTCCCTTTTTATACTATAAAAAGAGCTGTGTGTAAAATATGTAAAATAAGTCTTTCACTTCTATTTCTGTCCTTGACGTCTCCACCTTTTGTGACAGAGGTCAAGAAAGGTGGCTATTTGTTGCCGTACCCTACAGAAGCAGTTTTTTGATAATATGTTTGCATTTTTAATACTGTTTACATACATCCTTTATTTTTAATGGTGGCTTAATGTCCTGTATTTCTCTGTCTGAGAGCTTCTGCTGAGCAAGAAAATGAAATCAACTTCTATGAATAAAAGTCAATGTGTGTCGGTGAATACTCACATCCCCCTTTGTGTTGCGATTGGTCAGACTGGAGCAGGGCTACATGTAGTGCCACTGACCTTCCATGCCCATGTTCATGCCCATTCCACCCATTGGTCCTGAAAGACATATTGGCAGAGAATTTAAATGCAGACTCATGGTAAATGGGTTTAATACGTCTATGGCTCTAACTACAGTTGCACACATAGTTTATATAGATAGTTATGTATATGAAGGTATCGCAATCAAGTGTAACCAGAAAAGTGAAATAGAAAACACTGAGGGAAATGCTTTGGAGGGTTTAGCTGTGAAACTACCTTGACAGACAACATAGCAAAGGGGCAGACTGGCTTAAACTTGGCAGGGCGAGGTGTGGTGAAGGGGGTTGGGGGGAGGTTAAGTAGCCTGGCAGTTTATCCAAACCTGCTGACTTTGAGTGGAGGGTGAGACAGGGTTAGAGACTTGAGAGAATCCCAGAAAACAGGGGATAGAGGAGGAGGAGAGGAGCTTAAGGACAAACTCTGGGATTAGACCTGATGGCGTGAGAGAGAGCGGGACTGAGAGCGAGGGAGTGGGAGTGAGGAAGGAGATGGTTGTGTAATTTGATTGACCACACCTGTTCTGGTTTGTGTTGAGAAAGGGGGGCATCATTGTGTGTGTGTGTGTGTGTGTGTGTGTGTGTGTGTATCTTCATTAATGTGTTAGTGGGTGTGCAAACTGTGAGTGTGAGAAAAGAAGTAGAACGCAGGTAGAAGAATTAACACTGACACATACAAATTATGTTAACATGAAACACTAGCAACAGTGGTGAAGAGAAAATATGAGGAAGGACTGAAGAAGAAACGAGGCCAAAGACACGGAAAGGAGTTTTAAACAACATGGAAGGATAGAGAGGCACAGACACGCAGAGAAAGCCTTACCAGGTGGTCTGATTCCCATGTGCTGCTGGCCGTCCATGACGAAGCCCCCCATCGGCTGGCCATCTGGATTGTAGGGAGCTCCTTGACTTACTGTGGATGGAGGAGGAGACAGAGGGAGGGAGGGATTGGAGAGAGGGGATGGAGTGGTCAATTAGTGCTTTTAATTAAGGCTCAGTGGCCGAAGCAGGATCATCTGTTGGCCAGTGCACGCAGAAGGAGCCGCTGTTGTCTCTGATCGTCATTCCGCTCCGTGGCTCTGTAGCCGTCTCTCTACTGTAAGCCTCTGGTAAACTTTAATGTGTCTAAATGCACTAATAGGGATCAGCCTCAAAGAGTTCAACACACACTATAGTATACTTAAAACACACAAGGACCTTTGTTTTAAAATTAGATTTGGAAAATTTTGAAGAGGAAACAACTGCTTTTACAGTACGAGTGATTTATTGTATCAGCAGGACTGGAATTCTTTCCCTCTTTTATCCCCTTTGGCTGTAAGGTTGGTAATACCTCTAAATACTTATGCAGAACAACGCAGCACTTTGGAACTTTACACTACATACTTGCTGTCCCTGTCAATGAATGATTATACACATGATCAAAAGAACAAAATGAGCCCTAGGCTAAAACCATAATCAGCTTCCATTTGTGACAACAATAAGTCATTTTTGCTGACTTGCCTCAGAATCTGCTCCTACCTAAATGCTTCATGCAGTAAATACTGCCTTTAACTGAGCAGCAGCGATTAGTGTAACTTGATAGGGTTCCTATTTTTTGCTCGTCTCCATTGTTCTGCCCTCATAGAAATCCACTTACCCTTGATTTAGACTGTTTGGGGGTCAGTCAAGCAAAAGCAAGAACTCGGCCCCACTGAATGCCTTTGAACTTTACTGTGCCCCTAATGCCACCCTGACCTCTGACCCCTATTACAGGTAATAAAGTTTACGGCAGTCCAAACCAAGCCATGCACCAGGGGGACCGCTCACTCATTCCCCTTACTCCCTGAAACAGCCGCAAATAGAGTTAAGGTGTGGAGTTTAAAGGAGTGAAGGGGGGTGGGTGGGTAAAAACAGGTCTGGAGCCAAAAAGCCAAACAACGCTCATCCAAAAAAAGAAACAGGTTTAGTTCTCTCTATGTTTTGGTTTGAGCCAGGGAGGAAGGGTTGCTGTTTTTTCTTTGCCTGGTTGGCAAAGGGGGGAGTAATGGGTTAAGAGCAAACTTTACAGAGAACACAGCTAGTTTTGTTTGTGGGCCAAGAAAAATAAACCCAGTCATCGTTAACTCATGTTGGGCCAAATTATTACATTTTATAATTAATAAGTAGTAGTCCAAGTGGCACGTCAAAGCTGATTAATGGTCGCTGTTAATGTAACATTTTGGTTCTTAATTTTAGTGGTCAGTCACGACAGTAAAGGGGAAATCCCCTAAAGGTTTTGGACATTCCAGGATGGGGGGATCAGTCCTGTATTTACCAGCTGAGGGGCCTCTGGGTGCATGGATTGTGGATGGCTTTCGCCTGCACGACTTGAATACTGAAACTATAGGAGACTTGCCTGCACGATTTGACTGGTCGATCATGGGCTGGACTATTCTCCTCCTTGCGTTAATGAACCTAAAGAAGATGAAGAAAACGGGGACGAGGATGAGTGGTAAGAGGAAGGATGAGGAAGGATAAAGGATAAAGACAAAAAAGGACAATTAATGTATTATTTGAAACAAGATCAGGCAAAAATTACTAAGACCTTGAAAATCCTGGCACATAGCACAAAAACAAATACATTGCCAAACCAGTCTCCTTCTTTTAGCTAACCATAACAGTGATATGGAGTAATTATTCTTCCCTAAGCAAGCCTGAGCTCCAGTAAAGCCCTAGCAGACTTGGGGCAAAAGTCACATCTTAACAACCTTAACTACCGAGGCTGTCTTTGAAAATGCAGAACTCCACAACTTGTACAAACTTGCATAGGCTCAACTTATACACAGTCACATCGGCCTAAACACTGGGGTCTTTGTGGGGCAAGGCTTAACCGGGATTTCTCTCTGCCAGTTTGAAACACGTCGACCCATCTCGCTTTGTTGGAGACGTTCCACCTCACAACGAGCTGAGATTGCTGACTGTTTAACGCTCTTGGCATTGAGCACAGCAGTGTGGGAAGTGTTGCTGACAGAAACATGCCACGTTACCACTAGTGAGAGGCATTGTTTTTGGTGATACTCTGCTAAGACAGGTGCCCATGTGTTAGTCCGTGACAGTAGGAGCTTCATTTTTGAGTGTGTGTGTGTGTGTGTGTGTGTGTGTGTGTGTGTGTGTGTGTGTGTGTGTGTGTGTGTGTTCACAGGAACAGGATTTGGTACATATACAGGAGCCTTGAACGAACCCCTTTACCCTGTGACCGCCAATAAAGGCACACGGTCAGAACATTTACTGTACACACACACACTCTGCCCTAGTAGCTCTTCCCTGCTCTCCAGCACTCACACAGGCCAGAGCTCTGGCCTTGCTCAGCCTAACCTCTTGTTAAATGACCCTTCGACCTGTAATGACCCTAAGGAGAGAGGGCTCCTGGGGCTTCTGACTTGATTTATGTGTTCCTGCTGTTGCCCCAGTGGACACTTCTATTTCATCTCTAAGAGGGGAGCATTTAGTGAACTTTAAGGACCTAATAGTTGTACAACATTTCCAAAGCTGGACAAATGAGCATTTGAGTCTAGATAAGAAGAGTAAGATAACAAACAAAGGCACAGTAGTTATTGCATCGATTTGACCTGTACGTAGTGAATAAAACCCTCTCGTTATATCTCTTTAATATTTCCTCCAACTGCTTTATGGTGCTCCTCCTGTTTTTCTGTCTGCTATCTCCCCTGTATCACCTTCTAAAGACAGAGCTGCAGGGAAATGAAGACAGAGTGTCGAAGACAGATAGCAAAAGACAGGATGATTAGCGGCCTCAATTTTCCCTGCATTGTTTTTTTTTTTTTTTTGCTTTGTTTTTTTTAACAAGCTGCTTTAGAGCAATTATTAGTTGTAAACGGATGCAAGTGAACAAGGCAGTGATCTTGTCAGCCTTTGAACTTGAGGCTTTGGTAATTCAGTTCCCTATTTGTTATATTAAACTATTTTGAATTGGAATTTCGGGGGGAGAGAGAAACAGAAAGAAACGGGAAGGAATGTAAGAATGCACTGACATGGCACAGCACCATCAAATGAGGGAACGTCTGGAGTTTTATCACCAACAACCCCTCCCTCCTTTCCTCCCTTGCTACCCTGTTTTGTTGGGGGAGATATGGAAGGAGGAGCAAGGGAGAGAGGGCAAGGAGGGTGAGGAGGCCTGAGCATTCCTAACTCTCCTCTTCTCTCCTCTCCTCTCCAGACCCTTTATAGAAGGATGGGGTCAACTTGAGGCCAGTGCTGGCTAACTGTTGACCTCTCCTTCTCTTCACCTCCTTCCACTTGTCTTTCATTGCGGTCTCCCCACCTCTCTCACGCTTTTATTTCCTTCCTCTCCCACAAAAATACACTGACGCAACAAAGGAGGCTGCTTTGGCAATAGGTGAGCAATTCATAGAAAGTCGGCCATTTGTTTCTAGCACAATTGGGATCAGAGAGGAATGTAATGGACTTGTAACTTGATGTGACCCCATGGCATCAGAGCTTTACTTTAAGGATTAAACTGACTATGTATTAATTAGTTAATAATCCTACTATACTGCTACTGCTGCTGCTAGACATACAAGGGCTGCTCCTGTTACTACTCCCAAAAGTACAACTACAGTGACTCTGCCTATCATAACTCCCTCCCTGTTCCTCCACTGTATCGGTTTCCTTCTCCTGCTCACTCCCTCCTTATCATTCCTTCCCTGTATGGTGGAAACTGGCAGTCCACCTCCCAGCAACGAACCCACACTCTAACCCACCAAACCCCCTCCTCTCGCAAAAATGCTCACTGGTTTCCTGTCCCTGTCGTCCCCATATCTGAGGCCAGATGCACCATGGGGGCTGGAACAAAGGATAAAATGCCTCTCATAATAGCAGCCAGGGGAACGGAGCGATGGAGAGTGGGAGAATGGGAGGGAAGGAGGAGTGAGAGAGTGGGAAAACAAGGCGAGGGGCTCTAGTCTGCAAACCAGACACTCTTGCTGTGACCGTTAATAAGCTGACAGAGTGAAAGACTGTGAGAGAGGGAGAGGTTGGGGTGAGGAAGAGAGGAGGAGAGAGGAAATAAGAAAGGGACCAGACTCAAAGAGATAAAGAGTGATAGAGAGAAGAGAAGAGAAAAGCAGAGCTCCTCTATTAGGGGGAGTGAGGCTTCACCTTTGCACGACCCCTGGGTGTTATAGGGCCAGTGTTTATGGCCTGTTCATTCCCCTGCCTCCCATCACAACACAATGAACTGCACTATTCAGCTCTGCTCCGAGCAACAATAGCTGGGCTATTTTGGCATGACACACCACTGGTGGTATGCCTAAGGTTGGGCAAAAAACATCAAAAGATAAAAAGAACAACTTAAAATAAAATCTGGCCTTGAAATCCAGTATGATGCAAACTCTGCCATAGGTGGTGTGAGTTTCAGTCTCACCATGGGAACACATGCTTGACATATGCACCCATGATATAGGGAATCAAAAAACATGTCAGCCATATGTTATGCCTGAAATGGGACTCATTTCAGAAGACTACATTTTATTCTTTGTTGTTTTACCTCCAATCTATTTCTCCTTCTGAGACTGCTAATGTCTGGATTAATCCACCCGCCCTTCTCCCTCCTTCTCTGGAAGGAGTGGAACTGATTGCGACGGCGTCTGCCAAGCCCTTGCTAATGTCCTATTCTCATTACACCCGAGACACACACACACACACACACACACACACACACACACAGGCAGCCTGTGTGAGGTTGAGGCAGCCGCACACAGGTGTACATGAAGCACACGTGAAATGCCCAATTAAAAGCAAGAAATTGTCTTTTTCATCAGCTGCCTTTGTTGCGTGACCAATTAGGGGATAATTTAATAACGAGCAGTGGAAAGATGCAGATTGGATATACAAAAGGTTACTCTGTGAGCTCGTCGATTTAAATTCAGGTGGAGTTCTCAATTTCTGTGGCACACATACTCACACACATGCACATCTCCTGAGCTTACTACCAATATTATATTAGTAATATGAGAACCCCTGAAACACACAAATGTGCACACATATACTGTGTATACACGCATCTTCTGCACTCAGTCCTAATATTATATTAGTAATCTGAGAGAACGTACACACAGCACAGTCTGACACACACTTCAGATTTATACAGTGGATATTCCAGCATCACACACATGCATCAGGGCCTGGGCATTAGATTTCAATGTACGCCGAAAGAGGTTTACATACATATTCAAATCTGAGAGCTGCTTAAAATAACTGTGTAACCGCACACTCTTCCTGGCTGCCAATCAATGTGATTTAAAAGCACTAAAAGAAAGCAAGCTCTGACGGGTAGAATCGTGTAGCTTATCATCATCTTGTCACTGCGTGGCTACCATCGATTGTCTGCTGCTCAACCACAATTAACGCCTAGCCCATATATCCTTCCCACTCACTGGCGAACACACACTTGCGCTTTCAACAAAAATATTGTTCTGCTATTTTACCTCAATTAATTTCTTTGGAAGTAACTTCTTTTAAGCAGTCCTATTTCAATAAAAGTGACTTTGACAAAGATTAAAAAAAAACAAAGATTACACAGAAGCAGTTGATTAAAACTTGTGCACCTACACAAACACAGTTACCAGCCATAAATCACAAGATAAGCGATCATACAGCAAGTTGGAGCTAACACACACACACATATCATTTCCATTCCTCTGTCACACGCTGTATCCCTGCAGAACATTGTTATATCGTCCTGTGTCCCAGTACAGCTCGATCTTCTTAAGTAATTAGTTATTTTATTACAGAGCTCGCTGATTCTCTTATGCACAGCAGGGGGTAGCAGTGCACTCATGCATGTATTTGCATATGTATATATGCCTACTGTACGTGGTGTGTGAGGGAATTACAGTTATGACTTTCCCCCCTTGTTCTCCTCAGTTAACTCATAAATCACCTTCTTCTCCTTTCCCCTCATCCCTGCATCTTTCTTTTTCTCAGCATGCTTGGATTAGATGCTCCAGATAAGTTTAAATAAACTAACATAGCTGCTTACTCTCTAGAACCCTTTTTGCAACAGGCACACACAGATCCAGAAAACTTTTAGAGATGAGGCGGTTTCTAACGTTCATACACAAAACAAATTTAGACAGAACATAAATGCCACTGGTTTTCTGCAATTTTGCAATATTTGTGGTGGCATGATTTGTAAACAGATATTATATTAGGCTTTTTTGTGTTTCTAATTCTTTGCCATTATGGAGAGATGAGAAAGCTGTGCTCACTTGTGACCAATCATCTAAGGTTATTAACATAGTGTGGATAAAAGTGAGCATAACAGAAATGGAAAAATAATTGTGTGTAAGAGAAGTATGTTTGTTTTTTTATTCCTTCAATCATCTTGTAAAGACCTCAGTTGCATCTTGAGACCACTTAGATGAGCCCTGAAGCCTGGCTGGGAACAACTGATTGTGAGGAATTTCAAGCTCTGAGATGTGGATTGTGCAAAAAAAAAAAAAAAGCTCTAAGTAAGCCATGTCTGATATTGTGCAAAGGCTGTGTTGTTCAAAAATGGTCGATGCAGCTTTGAACACGTACAAACACCTAGATGGATACACACAGTGCACATTCTGCTACATGCGCTCACTTGTCAGTGAGTAGCACCATTCTCACCGTTTTGCCCACCGCCGCTCAGACCAATCAAATGGCTACAAATACCTATATTATGTAGGTCCATAATACTCCTTCACACAAAACATGCAATCAGTTTATTCCCATAATCCTTTCTGCTTCTCAGTCGCCTTTGTTAGGTTGTGTGCATTAGGTCTGTAGAGAAGGTGTAGTAGCTTACATATTACCTTGGAGTTAGGGCGCTGTGACAGAAATAAACAACCATGCATGTTCACACATGTACAGACACTAAAAAACTATTACAAAAACACAGACACATTTGACATGTGAGTATGCAGCGAGGTCATCTAGGGGTAAAACAACCAAGTCTGGAAAATTGTTTGGCTGCAGGAGTCCTGTGTTTTGAGACAGCAACACATATAAATCTATATTGATAAGCAAACAGTTCCTGTCCAGCTCCAAATGCATGCATCGCTATGAAAAGACACACCAACATGCACATTTAGTACATGCAGGCCTGTTGATCCAGCTCCCAACAACATGAGGTGGATTAGTTGGATCGAGTGCTACATGTGGAGAGAAACATAAGAAAACAGTGTGAAATTTAAAAGGAGATTTAGACTGAGAGCAGCCATGGGATCATTTAATCCCCATTACTGCACACACATAAAATACAAGTATGTAAGCACACACACACACACACACACTCCCTGTTTCTCCACTATACAAGAGCATGTCCATTAAGAAGCCATGAATCTACCACTAAAACTGGTTTTACTGAGTAAAGCGACAGGCCTTGTAACCGCACACATGCAAACTGGAGAAGAGCTCAGAGTATATGTGTATTTAATGTATATATGCGTGTCCATGACAACGAGGTGCCTTGCAGACTTATAGAGAGAAAATGTGCAATTGCAACACTCGCTGACTTCTAAAGTGGACTTGCCAAAAGTCAAAATATAAACACAGGGGTGGGAGAGAAAGAGGCAAGAATAGGTTGAGAAAGGGAAAGTTGGGGGAACTTTAATACAAAACAAAAAAGAAAAGAAGAAAAACTGACAGAGAATAAGACATCAGAATGTAGCTATCACACATGACCTCTGCTACTCCATGTTCCTGTTTCCCTTCACACATATTCAGTCAGTCGCGGACTGTTAGCCAGCCATCAATCAATGCCAGAGAGAGGGTATGGCTTGAAGCCTGGCTTTAACCAGAAACACCATGGCTGTCCTGTGCTGCCCACTCCACAAACACAACACTGGACAGAGTTGGTGTCCTTTATCCTTTGGGCTTGGATCGAATATGTGCACCTATGTGTGTGTGTACAAGTGAGTGTTGTGTCATTTGTGCACACACACTCAATCAGCAGCACTTGCCTTAGGTGTGTGTGTGATTTTCTTAGGCAGAGGTTCATATATAGTATACTTTACATGTGAATACATATGTGTGTTTTTGTACACCATATACTCTGACTTTGCACACACACACACGGCCACAGTCTTGAACAGAGCCAGTATTGCTGACAGGGGTGCAGTGGGGAATGCTGCAAACACAGTAGTTGACCTAAATCCTTCCCATACTGCCCATGTCATATCCTGTCTCTGTGCATGTCACTTCCCCCGACTGGCTCACAGCAACCATCACAATGGGGATCCCTCTGACTGCCCAGAAACTTCCAAAGGCAATTTAAACAGTCCACATCCAAAGTGTG
>OMLM01002463.1:43466-67669 GCA_900302695.1 Helostoma temminkii
CACACACACACACACACACACACACACACACACACACACACACACACACACACACACACAGTTCGACTTTATCTTAGCTGTAAGAATTGATCCCCTGTGGATTTCGGAGAGGTCACGTGATTTGATAACCTCTACAGGATTCCCTCTGGTCAGGAGGCTTTTTGTGCCAGAGTGTGTGCATTGTTTTTGGCCCAGTATAAAATGAATTCTCCATAGACTGATACACCATACCCTAATCTGTCTGTCTCAGAGGTCTCACATTGAACAATAGCAGGGAATAATGTTAACATCATTAGACTGCTAGTAATGGGGATTTATCTTGTATCATCTCTTTCTTTTCATCTATTTTTCACTCTGTCTGGCTCTTTAACACTCTCTCCTTCTGCTGCTAGTTGCCATTCTGAAGTCTCCACTTTCATGCTCATACCTAGCAACTGACTGATACTCTCAAGGATTATTTTAAGGACCAGTCAGATCAAACACCCTGTGCCTGGGCCCTGCCTCAGTTACCCAGACTCCAGCCCCTTTAATTAGACATGGCTAATAACACTAAGCATGTGCTGATAGCCATCTCTCTGATAAGACTAGCCACACAAGGACATAGAGCCCCTTTCTACCTTTTATAGTGCTACCTAAGGTTAAAACAGCTAGTTAGCAACCTTATTTTATGGCTTCGGCCAGTCACGCTTGTGCCTAATTAACAGGCTAGTTGGCACTTACAGACCACTAATTTGCAAAGGCATGTTGGCAGTCAGGCTGTGCACCTTTAAACATAGTCTCCTGTTAATAGGGACAACTTGACATGGTAGATGCACTCTGGAAAAATACTAAATAATTCGTACAAAGCTCTAAGGTCAGAGGACACCCAATAAAAGGACATGAAACAGAACAATGATCAGAGGAAGCTAAGCGGCTAAAGCTTTAATCTAATAGGGAAAAAAATAAAGGCACTTTCAAGTAACTAAAGATGACAAACACATGGTTAATTCTTTCTAAAAGTGTAGAATTTTTAGGACAATTGAGCAAACATAAACTGGAGTAAAACTCACGGCTTCACCAAAAGAGAATGAATGGTAATCAAGATGTTCTTTGACTGATTAAAACAAATGTACATCGCAGTAAAAGCTGCTACAAAAAGCCACAAACCCCAAAATAAGTCAGCCAGAGTAAACCCCTATAATTATCCTCAAAGCTACCACTTTTCTAGTGATTATTCTTGTACAACTTGCTCATGTTGGATGATTTTATTGGATGTTTTCAGATAGTACTTTGACTCTTAATTAACATGGATGCTCATGTTTGGGTTGAGTTAGACTGCTGGTTTGGAAAATCACTCCAGGCCATATCTCTTTAAGAATTGATCTAGGTGAGGATTATTCAGTAAGCAGTGTGTGTGTGTGTGTGCGTGTGTGTGTGTGTGTTGAAAATAGGGGTGGAGTGGCGGCATTAATTCCGATCGTTAAGAACTAGGATAGCCTGGAGGGGCAAACCCCTGAAACTGACTACATGTAAACTCTAAAATCACTTACCAGTTGTTCACTTGTAGGATGGTGAGACCTGTGTCTTGTGCCAGCTGTTTCTTCTGTTCTTCTGACGGGTAGGGATGCTGCAGGAGAGAAAGACACGTATGAGAAAAGGCTAGCTACAAATTGTTTAATGAAGCTTCTTGTTGTTGAAAAAAAAGGGTTTGATGTGCCTTTAAGTAGAGAAAAAGATATTGCAGGGCACAGGTTACACAGTCACACAGCCACACACACACACACACACACACTACATAATGAGAGGCAGAAAATGAGACGTGTGCTCATGCTCACTGGTGCGTAGGTGTCAGTATGTGCTTGTGTGTATGTCTGTCAGTATGTATACTGTGGGTATGTGTGAGTGTGTGCACGTTAATGTGTCTTTCTCCCCGAATCATTAATGGAATATGAAATCTTGTAATTAATGGCAGCCAAAAAGGCAAGCCAATTAGAAAGTTAAGTGAAGTGGAGAACCAGCCCTGGTAATTAGGCAGCCTCTTACACAAATATATTCGCGTCAACGGCCCCCCTTTCACCCCTACTGCATATGTAATCAGTGAGCTGGGAATATGTAAGGTTAACCCAGTGGAATACAGACAAGAGAATGTAAAATATCTTGTCTTTATTGCTGCTGGTTGCTTTTATCCTTATTGCATGTGGCTCTGTTAAGTTTGCCACCTTTGCTAGAATCACTTCTGCAGTTCTCTGCACAGACTGTAAGAAACACTAACTACAGAAAGCCTTCTAAGTTTCAAACATTCGAACACCAGCTTAACGTAGGAACTCCCCAAAAAGTACCCAGTGCCACCTCAGCAAGTCGTTTAATTAAATTTGCAGTGTCTTAAATATTAGATATCATAATATCTGCACTTCCATTTATTTATTTTATTTTTAACATGACTTTTCTAATCAAGCCTAAGTTTTTCAGGAATTTGTTCATGATTACTGACACTAGATAAATAACTTTACCCTCCTTAAAAAATATTGTTTTACCTAATTGAAGGCTCGTGAATGACAAGAATACATGACAAACAAATGGTCATTCGTTGGAAAGATAACTCAAACCGACTTCAAGCCCAATATTCAAATATAAACTCCATTCCCTCCTCCAGCCGCCAGCCAGCTGAGAACAGTTAAAGTCAAGCCACCTGTTTAAATATATAGAATGAATAAATTGGATAAATGTGAACTTGGGGAGTGTGTTGATTTATATTAGAGCGGGGGGTATCACAGTTGCACAGAGCCTTGTTCGCAGAGGACAAAGTGCTCTTCATGACTGAGACAAGACATGGACTGTGCTGACCACCATAGGCAAGCCATAAAAGAAGAGAAGAGGAGGGGAGGAGCAGAGGAGGGCGGAAGAGAACAGATTGTTGAAGGAATAGAACTAACTGGAGAGCTATGTGTCGTCCAAAATGCCATGTATACATTTAGGAAAGAAGAAGGAGATACATAAATAACTAAAGAGGATCATGAAATATGGCTGAATAATCAACTTTTCAGGAAGTGTTTCCGTTTTGCCAACAACAGATGTGACTTATCTTGTACTTTCTGATTTCTGTCATATTGCAGTAAACTGCAATAAAATCTTAAAACCAATGTTTCATATGTATCATTAAGATTTTCATTTAATTTCAACAACACACAAAGTTTTTTTCTTTACAGTCATGAGCACAACTTCAACGGTTAATTATGATGCAGTAGGAGCCGTGCACAGTTGAACCAGCAAACACCCAAAATGTGTGTGTTCAACGCAAAATCTTAAAATTTAAATATAATAAGGATCGAAACAGACAAAAGCCAGGACCCTGTTAATGTAACCTACAATAAGTATATATAGAATATACAATTCACTAACAACAACACATGTACTTAATAGTCAATGAGACGTGAAAAATCAGTGCGGCGCCAGCATTTTTATTTTTTCATTACAGTTTTTTCTCCGCATAATGAACAGGATTGTGTTTAATGCTGGGACAACCCAGCACAAGAGTGAGGAGACAGTTTTTTTCAGCCTTCCCTTGTCCATGTGATTGGTTGTGGGGAATGGGAACACAAGGAGGCTAATTTCATGCGCTAAGTTATAATTGCATTGTCGCCTCTGGCCAAATTCATGTCCACTTCCCTTCTACAACCATTTTTGTGTGCCTTTATGTGTGGGTGTGTGTGTTGGTGTGTGTGCATGCGTGTGAACCGTCTGTCCATTCATACACTGTGTGTGTGCGTGTGTGTGTGTGTGTGTGTGTGTGAAAGAGAGAGCAAGTATCTCTCTCTACTGTAGACTGATCAGATGATACAAGAATTAAAATAACTGGAATCTTGGGCGCCACTCGCCAGGCTGAGTGTATTGAAACTGAAGACACATTATTCTTTAGGGCTTGTGTCAACTGTTTAGCACTTTACTTACAGAAACCACACACTAACTAGTGACATAGCAAAGCTAATCATTTGATCAACATTTCTTTTACATTTTCCTTCTGCAAAAAGATCAGTGTGTCCATTCTATGTGTTGTAGATCTGTGGAAGCAGGAGCGTCTGCCTCGTGATATCGGGGGGGCAGCAGCCATGCCAGGGGCCACAATACAGTACAAATACACCCTGTTTCAAGGCTTACCTCCCTCTAGCTTCCCAGCAAACACAAGCAGACAGATATACACAAGCACAAACAGGCACACACAAAAACTCTATCTGAAGGAGCAGCACTAGGAGAAATATCTTCTTGGTTTCATGAGTATGATCTCTGACACACAAATCCTGCCAGTGGTTCAAAGCAACCAAAGCGCAGATCTTAAGCACAATTTTGTGCTTATGATTAATCATTGCAGAACAAGGTGTCTAACAGTAATACCAGCTCTGACGCGAGAGTGCTATTAAATCAGACACAAAATGTAATCATATAATACCTACAGGTCTTATAGTTTATTTTTCCACTGCATTCTGCCCCTAATACAGCCTTTAAAGTGCTGCATATTTCATGGTTTCCATGTAATGCAAGGATTACCAGGAAAAGATGGCCAGAAAACCAGTACATTAAAACTGTTTTTGTCCTCCTTTTTTTTTTCTAAACCACCAAATTAGCTCCTATCTGTCAAAACACTGTGATTTAGTTTCTTGCTCAGCAACAAGTCGGCCAGTTTTAATATTGTCTGTGAGTGATTCTGGTGTCTCTTAACGGCCTTTGGCTGTGGTTCAGCGGCTTGTGAGAGAGCAAGAGAAAGGCCCTCAGTGAGAAAAGCAATAACATGTTCTTTAAAAGAGCAGATGGAAAGTTTCTGCGCATCCTTCCCTCCCTTCCCTCTTCCCTCCGCCTATCTTAATGATATGTCTTCTCCAAATATACAACTCCTTTCATGAGAATTTCCAACCTCTGCTGGGCTCTGAGCATGTGGGTGCCAGGAGGGATGTGTGTTTTCGCTCTCTCTCCTTATCAATCCCAGTGTGTGTGCATGAGTGGGTGTAAGCGTACATGTGTATATGTTGTGTACATCCATTAGAGTCAAAGATTTTGCTTTTTGTGTGTGTGATCAAATTAGTAAGTTGATCTGTGCATGGACGTGTGTTTGTTTGTGTGTGTGTGTGTGTGTGTGTGTGTGTGTGTGCGCACGCTTGTTCTGATTTAAGCCACTGAGCTTTCTGGGCTTGTGTGAAAGTTCAGCCGTGCATTGACATACAGTATATGTGTGTGTGTGTGTGTACACGTGTGTGGGTGAGTACCAGAGCATCAGTAACATCCCCTCCCTGTCTGACTGCTTTCCTCTCTGCCCCCCTCAGTTGAGAACAAGAGAAAAAGAAGGAAAGAGAGGCTGAGGGAGGAAGGAGACAGGGAAGGAGACATGAAAATGGACATCTGGAGCCCCAGGGGCTTAACAAGGAGATAAGAGCATAAATATTCTGCAAGACCCCTCTTTACTGCCGTTGTCCTAAGCCTAACCCAGGAGAAAACTATTCTAAGAAGGACAGTAAAAAAAACTGTTACCAGTTATGCCTTCCAGAAGATATTACGTAGCCAGTTTACAGTGTATATTTAATATATTTACTGCAAATAAAATATATAGTTAATGTATTTCCAGCGTTTCTGAAATTACCTTAACCAAACACGTGCTAGCTGATTTCCTGTTATGATTCTGATTTCCTGCCCTGCTTTATCACTGGGGAAACCTGCAGCTAAAGTGACTTCCAGCTGTCTGTTGCCATGTTCAATGTATTTGACAAGACGCATGTTTATTGTGCTGACTGAACGTTTCGCCTTTACAACACAAACCAATCAACCAAAATCTAATTTGCAGAAACTTTACCTTGATAAACTACAGGCCTACTACAGAGATAACAAAGAAGAACTTCCCTAAGGTCACGGCTTCTTAGTTCTTATTTTTCCAACTTGTAAACTATACCAAGTCTCACGTTTGTCTGTCACTATCAATAAGAGGGGGAAGGAAAACAAAAAAGAACAAGTCTGAGTCATTCTTTTGTTGGGGATGCTCCGCTTCTCCATGAGGGGAGGGATATTTCAGAAATGTCTTTTATCTCGCTGCTGTTCTCCCTCCCTTCATCTCGCCTCCTCAGCAAAACCAGTTCTCCCCCATTCTCTTCTTCTCTGTCTCTATCTTCACCACACCTCTCCAAATACTTTGACTTTTTACTTTCCAACTTACAGCGTAAATAGTTAAACATACTGTATAAAATTGAAACCAAATATACTTAATTTCAAATGAAAGCCTACATTTAATTGTTACATTTCTATCTTTGCATGTGCAATTCCATCCTTTAATTGTAATTCACTTCAGCCTCTCAGTCCTGTTCTTTCTTTAGCCATTAGTGTTATGTTATCGTTGCATCCCATTAAAAGCCTCGACACGCCGCATTAGCTTTATAAAACTGCGACCATAAAATAGGATGGAGGGAGGAAAAAGAGAGAGGAAAATCATATGTTGCCACAGTCATGTGATGTCCCTCAAAAGGCAGCCATGACACTGCAGTCTGTGCATAACAGACATGGGTCAGCTGCATTTTGAGTTAGCTTACTTTACCACCAGATGGCTGGGGTTTGCCACAAGGCACAAGGAAGCCAGAAAATGCAATGAGAAGTGTGTAATTTTCTGTTATTAATAAAGAACTTTTTTTCCAGCACACTTGTACAAGCAGCTTTCCTGACACAGACTATCTCCTGACACAACTGGAATCAAGAAGACAGTTACACCAAACACAAGGTTATATTATGTTATTGATTTTCATGCATCTTCTGGGGTAAAAGTGAACAACCTTGATTTGACCAGGTCTGTTCCCCTCACAGTTCCCAGGTCAAATCTCTGTGGAAATCTAGCTGCCCATCAGGAATGCCTGACGGCTAATCCGGGGGCCTTTTTGGCTAGAAGGCCATCGGAGTATCATACCAAACTGTCTTGCATACACACAGTTTACTGGAAATGTAGCCTTGTTCCTGCCAGGCGTGTATGAGATTACCTTAAATATTTGGGGAGGCAAGCACATTGTTATGCTAACAACAACTGCCCAGAACCCTGAGCACGAGCAGACTTTAAAACAAGTGTTTCAAACTGTAAGCCTGTGGTATTGCATACAAGAAGCTTCCAATTTCCCAAATTTCTTGCTCATTCAGTGGAAGTTTCATCCTGTGTGTGTGTGTGTTCACGCTCTGTTGTGAGAGCTATGCCATTTCAAATTCCTTTCTGTGTAGGTGGCATCGACTGACATCCCTTTGACTTCATTAGGGAGCAGGGACCCAGCAACAAAGCTGGCTCTGGGAGAAAGGGGGGATTAAAGAAAAAAAGAAAAGAGAGTGAGAGTAAACAAAACAACAGAAAAAAATAACCCCTAACCTAATTTCCTCTGATTCTGGCTGCACCAATGCAAAATAACAAAACAGAGCAAAAACAGATCTTTTGTGAGACTCAAAATGAACCAACTACAGGATGAGCGTTTCAGAATGCCCTAAGCAAAGTCTGCGCAAAATAAACGCTGCGCGTCTCAGTGTTGGAAAGCGCAAAAAAACAGAAACATTTTTATGGCATTGGACTATGGTAAACCAACTCAAAGATTGTAACATGAATAATTCATAATTCGCCAGAGCTTAAATAAATAAATAAATAAATAAAACTCGATATATGCTCCAGAGATGACGAAGAACTCCCCTTTCAAACTGTTTTTGTCATCAAATCTCTCCATCTCTTTTGGAGATAAAGAAAAGGAAGAAAAAAATGATGTTCTTGGGCTTTTCATTCATTAATGAGCATTTTCCTTCTCAAAAAAACATCTATTGTTGATTTAGAGAAATCTCACAGTGCTCTTGCCTATGGGAGCGAGATAAATCTAGTTAGCTGGTGTGGCAAGGGGTGAAAAGTAAAGCTGCAGTACAAAGTGGATTAGACAATGTAAAGCATTACCACTTTCTCCACTGTGATAACTGATGATTAGCATCATTCACTGCTTTTGTAAAACTCTCAGGGCACATAACATAATTTAGGGCATCAAGCGCTGCTGTAGCTGTTGCTGCTGCACCATAGGGTGTGAACAGTGATCTGTGTGTGTTACAGCTGGGTGGGTCTCTAACCTATGTGCATACTGAAGCTTATGGCATGTATACACATGACCAAGTTTTCACAACGTACATTATTGCTGGATTTAACACTGAATTTAAAGGGTGTGGCTCGTTAATACTAAAGAAAAGCATCATATATTGCTGCATGTGTGTTGTCTGTGCTCTTTCTGGTTGCTTTCACTAAGAGCGAGGGCGTGCTTCATTAGTCCTCCCTATTCCAGCTCAGGGGAGACCAAATTTATTAAGGGGGGCGGATGTTGCACAACACCTGCTGCTGTGCTTCCCTCTGTGCAATAAAGGGAAGGGGGTGCCGCATGCTAGCTAGTGCTAGTGGTAAGCGCTGCTCGTTGGACTGAGGCTGATGAGCTGGGGCTAATTCAGGGGGTGATTATGTAGTTTGCTGGACCACTAAACCTCTTTAAGCCCGTAATTACCGCCTATTTGAGAGAGGGGGGGATCTCCAAAGCAATCGGTATTTGCACCAAGCAGCACAGTGAACAGCAGTCACAGCTGGAAGTAGGCTGCCTCAGGGCTGCCTGGGATGGAGGGGGTGTGTAAATGGGGAGTAGGAGGGATCCACAAAGTCTCATCTCAGTCAGGTACCATAGAAAGCTGAGAAAAAGCAGCGGGATGCACCTTGGAGCACCAGCATGCTAGCTTCAAGCTAAAGTGCTCGGAGCTAGCATTTTAGCAGTGATCTCTAAACTTAAACACAAATGTTCTCTTGTTACACGCAACGATACGATTTGCCGAACTCATTGCACAGAGCTACAGAGACAAAGTGCTTTTACGAGAGAGTTCAAAACAAATCTACTAAACAAGCAGATTTTATAACCAAATAAACTCTTTGGACTAATTTACGCTTTTAAGTGCACGAGGAGGAAGGTTGGATACGTCACTGTGGTGAGAAACTAAAGAGCTTTTTTTAGACTCAGTGTCCATGACATACAAGAGGGAATCATATTCTCAGATTGCACCTCGACCATGGGGGAATACATTTCATTTCACCTGACTTTCAAGGAAATTTGACTTTATGTAATGCCACTGAAATCTGATCTCTCTGAGGAAGCAATTTGGGGACCACAGAACCTTCTAATAACCCTGGCGATATTATTATGTTATTATCATAATTACCCTTTTGCCCCCGACGTTTTAATTAGAAACTCACCGTTGGCCCCTTGGGGGGTGAAAAAAACCTTGGCTGGGGGAATGCTGAAACTAGGTAAAGGTATTTCACAATTGCTCCCTTATGCTTTTTGGAGCGGCAAGTAAAAGAGGGGAGGAGGCTGCATCCAGTGTTATTGAAATATGAAGCTTTCTCACCCTACCTCCCTCCACTGTCTTTCTCTGATATCTCTGTCATTCAAATACACCTACACCCCTCCCACCTTCCTCTCATCCTTCTATCTCCCCATCTTTCTCACCCATCTCCACCCCCTCCATCCCTCTGTTCTATATTTAGCATTTTGCTTAACTATCTCATGTTATCTCCTTTTCTCTCGTCTTTTCTTCCACCTCCGCTTAACCCTTCTCTTTACCGCTCATCGTTCCCCTCAGTTTTAATATCCTTGGCTCTTCCTCCTCAGCCAAATGCTTTTCTCCACCTACCGCTTTCTCTATCTCCTCGTCTTCAGCAGCGGAGGGCCTTCTCCATCAGTGCACCGCTTTTACAAATCAATGACTTAATCTGTCGTAACAAACAAGTGAGCAGCACCCTCTGCCCTGTTCACTTCCCTCTGTCACTACTAACACCACAACAGCGAAGGAGGGAAAACAGATGGAGAAAGCCAACAAAAATGCAATGCGAAGTATACTGTATGTAACAGAAAGAATATATTGTACGACATGGATGAATAAGAAGAAAGCTATAAGCATAGAACATGTAAAAGAGCATGATAGCGAAAAGTGAGAAAAGCGTGTGTTCATAAGTGTGGATTTTCCCACTATATCTCCTCTCCCAGCCCTCAGCTCTGTCTGACTCCTCTACCATGAGTTATTGCCTGTCTGCATTCACCACCTGGTTCACTAGCTATGATTTCTCTCACTCCACTGGACACACACACACACACACACACACACACACACACACACGACCGGACACAGACGTATGCACACCACAAACAAACACGTCCAAATGCACACTTATGTGCATGTGTGTGTCACAGAAGCACTTACAACACACACCTGACCATCACCCACCACAGGGGGACCTTAGGTGAGCTTGGCAAATGTAAACACACTACCAGCCTAGGACTATACCTTTCATGCCACCTGCCCCTAGTGAATCATAAGCCTTCAATTGTTTCTTGCAGAAAACTTCAATAGTAATGTTAAAAGAGAAGTCGAGGCAGAACGATTTGCTAAGGAGGAATATCACAAGACATCTCATCTATAAATCACAGCTCTCTCCCCAGTGCCTTTGAAACATCGCAAGTGCACCACTATTGCTATGATATCATGGTTCAAGGCCATTAAAATGTAAGGAAACACAGCTGTGCATTGTAGAAAAATGGACTGAGAGAAAGTCATGGAAGAAAGCAGGAGAGGGAACGAGAAGTCAGAGAGGCAGAAGGCATGCATAAACGATAGGAAACCCTTATGGTTTTTCAGAAAGAAATGTTTTGTCTGAGAGGGAGACAGATTATAGGGAAAGGAGAGAGGGTTCACGCATGGGAGAGAATACAAGTGGGAGGAACTGAATTGATAAATTAGTTCAGCCGACGTGCAAACTGATTACCACGATGGCGAAGCCACAGGATCCATCGAACACGCGCATGCAATGAGACACAAAGGCGCGCACGGCCCTTACAAAAGACACGCGAAGCAGCCGCGAGCACACAAATAATAGCACAAGTGCATATGCAATCACACACAGATGCACACACCAAATGTATCTAGGGCAGGCTGCTGCAGTTGCTGTAAGTAAAAGGTATTGAGCTGCTGACTCCAGCCAGAAAAGATCCTGCAATCCTCTGGATCACCAAACACAGCCTAATGGATAATGGCTAACAGCTAGCGCTAATGTGATTTCACACTTAGCAGGCTTAATATATCACTGTCTGAACAAAAAAATCATGCTACACACAGCTATGCTTAACTGTGTTTCTTGAAAGGTGGTGGACATTTTACTCAGAAAGCTCTGTATAAGAAGTTTTAAACAAAAAGGCAAGTGTTTTAGAAGCTGTTTGCTTACATAGAGAATGAGTGGCTAGCGTCGCTAATCTTTAAGTGCTGGAGAGAGGCATTCTATCAAGCTAACCACAGACTTATGACAATATTTTTCCCTGAATCCTTCCACACGTCAACTTGCCACTCACTCTCCAATAAATACCACAGTGATGGTGGGGAACTCCACACCCCACCCAGCCACTGACGTCACCACTAAGGGTTTATGTTAAAGTCTGTTTTGTGTGTGTATGTATGTTTGCATCCGAGAATGTGTTTGTTTGAGGGCTGACAGTGAACCTCCTCCTTGGATTTGCAGAGCATTGTAAACTGGTTTGTGGGTATCAAACCGAGAGCGATTTCGCACATCTGAGTTATCAGGCCTTTGCCCACTGTGAAGACACACTGTCACGCATGCACGCACACACTTATCACATACAGCTGATAATGAAAAATAGAACTAGTGTGAAACACAGCTTCACCATGAAGCCATCAATCATTCTGACGTACAACAATGAAACCACACACTGAACTGTTTCATACTTTCCCAACTATGAAATTATATGAGGGTTTGGGGGAGGAGAGAGGGAAAGAAGAATGGTAGAGGGAGGAGAAGAAGAGGATGGCAAAAAAGAAGATAAAGATCCCTGATCTTTATATTTAATCTCTAGGACTTAAACACGTTGGATTCTAGAAGAAGCTGTTGAATCAAAACTAAAAATGCATTAAGCAGAAACTAAAAAGAAACGTCTACAGCCGAATTGTGAATGTGAATAGTGTGTGTGTGTATTCCTAAGAGCCATATTGGATCTCTTGTGACTGGTGATCCCCTCCGGTGCTTGTGACCGACCTTGAGGGTCTGTAAAGTTCTCACGTTCGCAAGGAAACACACCAACCCACCCACTGACTAAAGCCAGATCAACACACACACTTGCTTTTGGTCTAGATCTATGGCAGACGTTTTGAAGTTCAAAGGTGACATGAATTAAAAGTTAACTGCCCTTGAGGGCTTTTAAATAGAGGAGTAAAATGATACAAGAAGCAGCAAGGAGAATGTGGGATAACACACTGGGAAATAATGGGTTCCCGGAAATGTTAAGAGACTTTGTAAAAGGCCTGACCTGGACTGCGTTCGCCACTCGTATAAATGTGCATATCACCTCTAAGAAAAGAAGCATGCTTCTTTTTTAGGCAACAATGGTAAAAACAGGAAGAATAAATCTAAGCGTAAGTTTGGAAATGATCAGCCAGTGTTCAAAACTGATGCCACAGAATTTCTGCAAATGTCCTGAGAAACATCTGCCATGTGTCAGTCTTTCTACCCAACTACTGTATCGGTCCATCTTTCCATTTACTCATCCATCATTCCATCCATCAATCACAAAACAGATGGCCTTTCAGGAGTCTATGTCAGGACTGACACCCCCCCAGACCCCGGCTGTAGCGTCACCCACAGGCAAACCTCTTGCCCCCTACGCCTACACCAGATGGACCAACCTCACTATCTTGCACTCGCAAACCGACTATCTATCCTCCAGAAAAAGACGGGTCAGCAGCCTATCGGGTTCATGAAATGGCTGCAAGAGTAAGTGTTTGAGTAACAAGTCTGTGTGTATGTGAGGGTCAGTCCACAAAGAGAAGACCCCAAAGAGAGCTGTCTGCCTTTGGTCCCTGGGGCCTGTCAAGGGGGATAATTGATGATGTTTTCATTACAAGGTGTGGGGTAATGTGGGGGCTGGGGCAAAGTAGGAGTGTGTGTGTGCATGTGTGTAGTGGGGGTAGGCAGGTTGACTCAGCTGCCTACTCTTTGACACCAACCACTCTTGTGATTGGTATGGACAAGCCATTACTTCCAAATGCTCTCGTACAAACACACACACTCCAAGCCACACACACATTTATCAATGTTAGGCTTCACAGACGGATGCACACACACAAATACACACACACACACAGCCCAAAGCCAATTCTATTTCCAGAGATAAAGTATCCAAAACTGAATTAAAAAAGAGCAGAGAATAAGACTAACTTGTGCTCTGTCTCATCACATTGTCGTGCCAGGCCTTTGGCAGGTCTGTCTGTCTGTCCTCTCTTAGGACCTCTTTGAAATCCTAATGTAGTGGCGCCTAAGATTCTGACTACCACTTAGATTGAATTAAGACCTAATCAGAGACACCAGGCCACATAGGCCACCGTATCACTTTACAGTATCAAGATGGACATCGTGCCTTTGTTGTCGTTTATGAATAAATGTGTACAAACACATAAGGAGTCAGCTGATGTTCTTCCTTTCAACTCCCATGTCTTTTAAAAGTTATTAACAAGGCGTCGTGGTGGCTTGGATGTTCAACTGAAATCATTTTGCCATGGGAAATTGAATTTTTGCAGTGGATAACTAAGACAAACAAGTCTACACACAATCACAAGACAACCATAGTCTTACTCATGAAAAAAATACATGTAACGTCTCTGTGCTCTGGATTCAATTCAAGCATTGTACCTTTGTCATACTGTGTGTCATCCCCCTTTCTCTACCCTGTTCCCATCTTATCACTACAGCTGACTAATAAAAGGTATCTGTTGTAAGTATGACGATGGGACTAGTGGGATAAAACCCTTGCAGGCCTGGTGGGTCATAGTTGCTGCGGGTGATCAGGGTGCTGACATATCCAGGCTCTAGCAATAAACAGCCGGAGACTAATGGCATGTGAGACAATGGTGAACTCTGACCTCTGATGAACTTTTTCCCTTCTGTTGTTTAGATGAGACCTTACACATCTAATCTGTGTTCTCTTATCTGAGAAGTTCAGGAATTGTTAAGTCATCAGTTTACACTGTTGTAGTAACAATTTGAATGCTTTTTCTCATAAACACAACATAATGGTGAGTAAGAAGACTTACATCTGATTCCTTTCTGAAAACTGTGAAATCACAGACAACTTCCTCCAATCTAGAGAAATTTATTTTTTGAACTGCCTTGACAAAAAAAACAAGAAAAAAAACATCTTGCTTCTTAATGCCTCCTCTAATAACCTCTCTCTCACCCTGCACACCCGTTCTGGATTCCTCCACCTGGGCCCACGACAGCGAGGCTCCTGGCCTCCTCTGCCAGCACAGAAATGAATTATATCACTTTTCACACCTGTTTCTGCTCAAAACTCCTGCTGTTGCTGTGGGGGGGAGCAGCACTCCCTAAGCTCAGCTACATCTGCGTACACAAGTGGTTAAATTAGACTCTAATTGTATTAACGGTGGATTATGCCTTCCAGTTGGATTTTTTTATACTCGCTCTCTGTGCATTTTACACATTTTAAGGGGAGAAAGGATGGGGGGGGAGGCAGCTCATCGAGGGATTGCGGGTTGGCTTCTTTTATGAGCTGCGATCGCGGCTGCCCCTCGTTACACTGAGTCTGTGTACAAATAGGAGGGGAGGAGAGCCAAAATGAGGGAGTGTTAGCGATAATGTGTATGAGAGTGTGTCCCAGTCTGCCAAGCTAATATACCGATGCTAAAAATCTGAATGCCAAACCCCCCTGCCCTTCCTTTCTCACACACACACACACACACACACTTCAGTTTAGCAAGGCAACAATCTAAACGGGAATACGAATGCTGTGTGTTGTAGAGAAGCAGGGGTGAATTCCATCTAATTACTCTATCACATAATTTCACAAATTGCCTTTTCATAGGGGAGTGGAGAGCAGAGCACGGGGGCGTTGGGGATTTGAGGCCTGAGCTTTCATTTACTACTCATTTCTTGTTAAATTAAACAAGAAAATACCATTTGTGAGAAGAGGAGGGTGCAGGCAGGGGGTGTCTGGAATCTGACTGCACAATAGAAAAGAAGGAGAAAAAAGGACATTTGCTATTTCTTCATCTCTTCTTGGTAACACAAGGCAACGGAGCAGATCATCACTTATCAGTTGATTCTGCATCTATCTTATTAAATACATCATTTCTAGCACACCTAAGATCAACATATGAGTTTAAACACATCCCAACTGATGTCAAGCAGATGTAAAGGCGAGTTTGTCAACTAAACGACTGCTAACATATGTTTAATTAGAAATGTCAATGGAAAACAAAGATCAAAATGAGATGAGGACACAAGTGGAAAAGCCCTCCCCTCCTCCTTTATTTTGGTTCCCCACCAACTTTACAGCTGCGTGTCAAGCTGGCAGAGAGCTGCGTGGTTCGGCTATTGGTGACAGGCAGTAAATGCTAATGTTTTGTAAAGTCTAAAGCAGCCAGATTCTTCTGATGAACTTGTCCCACAAGCACTGTTGACAACATATGAGCTCATTGGGTGTGTTGGAGAGAACTCGTCAAGCTGCAACTGTCGTCATTGTCACAGATTTAATACCACTGCTATGTTTCTCAATCTACCCATCACACAGCAGATAGATGTCCTGCAGAAGAGCCAGTTTAGCTTTTCTAGACACATTATGTCTTCCTACTGTTATAAGACATTGAAAATGAGAATCCTTTATGGGCAAATGAATAGTGATGCAGGAATATCTTCAAAACAACCCAAAAAAACAGCCATATGAATAGCATCTACTGGTGCTCTCACAGCCTCAGTTTGCCACCCACCTTCCCCTTCCGCTTCGGCACAATGGAAACTCCCCTGAGGGTCCAAGTGTGAGACTGAATAACAGAAAATATACCAAGGTGGTTATCCAAACTTCTACTATATTCAGGTTTATTCTGTCCCATTGTCTCTGCACCAGTGTCAAATTCCTGCATATTTATTAACTTGATATATTACAGATTCTGGTTAGTGTGGCGCCGCAGTGCTTTTTCATCGGTATGTATGTGCATGCCTACATCCATGTGCACCTAACTGACACTGTGTCCATCTCTAAAAGGCCAGACCTGCATCCTCCATACCTATATGAATCAAAGACAGGCCAGTTGATGTATCAACTGTCTGTGACTCTGCTTGTAGCAGCAGAGACAGAGAGCCATACTGCTAGTGTAAGTGATACTGTAAATGTTTTTGCTTTAGAGGTGCTATGTGTACCACTTATACACACCAACATATGGTGATTAAATTAATAGTGACAACGAAGAATGATTAGTGTAAACAAATGAGACCACTGCAAGCATTTATCTGACACCAATGGTATTTTTAATGCCAGTGTTTTTCGAAATTAAGACCACATTTCCCATAAACAAAGAAGACGTTGCTCCTCTCTGCCTGGGTTTCATTTCTGTTTGGCTTCACTGAGGAGGATAAACATATTTGAAATCATTTTCCCATCAACCTTTCAGTCTACTTCTGACTTTTAAAAGACGTTTGCACTAAAAGAACAGCAACTTTTTCCTGTTCTGCCATAAAGCGAGTTATCCTATTTGCCATTGTTGCCTGTATATGTCAGTGTTTAAATTCTTTCTCTTGGAAAGAAAGATGGATGATGGATCCTTCTTATCCCTGACTTCATCTCCTTGCCTTCTCTTCTCTTCTCTCTTGCTCCCTTGACACTCACTTATATCCTTTTGCACTGTTTGAGCTCTAACAGCGCAGAAGCCTCCCATACGGCAAACTCATAGGGTAATATGACACAGTAGTTGTGTTGCTGCGTATGTGTGTGCTCGACTGTGCTTCCACAGACAGGATGTATGTATGTTTCAAACACCTTTCCTCTGTGGCCTCAAAGGTTTTGGAGATGTATGGGTTGAGGTCAGGGAGTTGGAGGAGAGGATAGTGTGTATGCGCAGGGTGATGGAGAGCTTGTGGTTTGAGAAGAAGGAGGTGAGGGTCAGATGGAAAGGTGAGAGCTTAAACAGAAACAAAAAGTATAAAAAGACTTATGAGATGTGGGTGTATTATATACTAGGTACAGCTATGAATTATATACCACTGTGTCTGCGCCACACTACAAACTTTGCACTAAAAAAAGTTATTCCAGTTTGCCATCAACACTGCTGGGAGCAGGCACAGCCACTGTACAATGCATACCACCAAGCTTCAAAGACAGGCTACAAATGATTAAATAAAAAGTGGAGGTCATGCAATAACCATAATCCAACCATCAAATTACTTTTCCTAGCATCCTCCCTGTTGATTTGTGCAATTCAAACCAATACCCACTCAACCAAACTGGATTATGTTCTCCACTAACTCCTGAGACAGACAGAATGTGCGTGATGCAAGTGTAAACATGTTTCCTTAGTATAAGACTAGACCCAAAATCAGTGCAACAATAAACACAGTAAATATGTCCCCTTTGCAAGCACGTTTCTCCACCTAAGACACAGTTTCATGTAAGCTTTAGATTTCCTCCAGTCTTTGTCCAACTTGTGCATTAATAATACAGTGTTGCCCTTAAAAGAAGCCATATAGATCACACTATAGTTAACAGTTAACTCAATATGGAAACAACTTAATATTTATTCTCTTATTTTCCTCTGATAAGAAGTAAGAGATGTTAGTAGATAATGTTAAACAATTCTAGTAGTAGCTGGTGAATCGTGTTTGGAATGAACAGAAACTTGTATGAAATAAAACAGAATTCTGTTCATGCATTTTAAGAGTCACATTGGTATCTTCCAATGTCTAAATACACATTTTCCCACACTACTTCCCCTTCACACAGTTGGTGATGCTCTCTGCTGATGCGAACGGCATTGGTATTCCCTGCTATAACTGAGTAAAAATAAAGGCAAACCACAGGCTTTTGCAGCATCCCAGGCATCTGTTAAATAATGACAGATTTGTTCTTAATAAGGTTCATCTATGTATCTGCAGCAGTTGTGGCCGGGGGCGTCTCTCCTCGACTTCAACCTTATTTAGTTTCAGCAGATGAGGGGCAAGAGCGCATGCCGCAGAGATCGCTGGCTGATTACACAGGCCTTTGTCTTTGATGTGTTCACCGAACAAACTGGGATACATTGTGAAGAAGACAGGGATTCTGGTGGTGTGTACAGTATGTGAGTGTCAATGAGTGTGTAAGTGTCTGAGGGTGTTTGTGTGCATGTGCGTTCCTTTGTGTTTTGGAGTAAAAAAGCAGCAAAGCTAGAAACTGTGTGTGTGAATTAAAGTATGTGGCTTTGAAATGAAGTTCATTGTGCACATGAAACTTTTTCAATCAACTCACTGTTAGGTGCTGGAAGAGCCATGCTCTCATGATATTGGTGGCCACCTTAGGGAAGATCCCTCTCTTCTTGTTGCGTTTCTTTTCTTTATCCGGGTCATCGTCATCCCCTGTGCTCGGTGAAGCCACGCTGTTGTCCAGGCCGTCACCTGTCACATGACAAGAAACAGGAAGAGACAGCGGCGATCAGACACACAGTTTGTTTACTTCCTGCATTCGTTGTGCCTCTGTGTTCAAAGGGAATAAATACGATTTCGAAGGAATTCTGGGGGGCTTTGTATGCACAGACGGAGGGGTATAGAGACACAACAATGGCAAGCAGAGAATGGCTGGAAAACAGCACCTCATAAATGCATTCATTTTTAATACATTTATAAATAACCCTGCCTTTCATTTTTCTTCCCCCGCCACTTGAAAACACAGCAAGCACTTGCATCTTTCACCGAGAAAGTGAGGGAGAACGGGAGCACAAAGGACTTGTAAGGTCGCATTTCCCCACTCTCCCATCCAAGCCCGCGCAGAATTGAAAATGACAGAGAGATTTAGTCTTTATTATCCTGAGGGGAAAATAGTTATTGAAGCGTCGCCCCGGTGCATTCTGCCATTTTACCTGAGGTGGAAAGAGTAACACGGCACTACAAAAGGGGAGGTTGCGAGGAGGGGAAGGCAGAAAATAAAAGGAAAATAGGTGGAAAAAAGAAGTCAGAGGCACAAACAGCACTAACAAAGCTAGCTGTTTTTCATAACAATGGCGTCATGGCTGCTTACAGCAACCTGTAGGGCTTTGATAAGGCTCTATTAAGGCCAGTTAACCTCACCTGAGGGGAGCACTGAGACAGCTTAGAGTATTTCAGCACTGAGAGGAAAAGTGAAAGGATAGTGCTTCACAGGCCTATTCTCTGCTGTCACACTCAACATTAACCCATGCACACACACACAACACATATTCAAAACTACCCAATTACTGTACGCTTTCTACGCTGCCTCAATGGAGAGATAGAGGCTCTTTCCATCTGTGGCTACGAATAGCCTAATTGTTATTATCGTTATTCAAAAATGCAAGCAACCCTCAATGAAGATGATCATCATAAAAGAAACATGAGGCGAAGTAAACAAGTACTGCTAAAAATTTCATTGGCAGATAGCGGATTTTTGTCCCATACGCCCTCTCTCGACAAAAAGTGAGAGGAAGGAAAGAAAAATACAAAAGAAAAAAAAACGCTCTTGCAGTGCACAGAATTGGATCCAGTTATTTATTGATTACACACAAAGCACTTCTAAAGCTTCTAGGTCTATTCACTGTGGCGGGGGTAGATAACCACATTCAAGCGAGCCTGCACTCCACTAAGTTACAGAGGGTGACACCCAGCACCTAGCTAAACCCTAAGCCCCCGATTCATCGATAATTAATGGGGATGTTGGCGCTAATCCGTTTGGAGATGACTTTTTTCCAGCCTGCCACATCAATGGAATAATCAAGGGCCTAAAACCGAGGCCTTTGCTCCCCATTACCTCAGGCAAAAGAATTCCTGAAAGCATGCCTGGAGGGCACCTGAATTATATACACCATTAGGAGAGAGAGGCTCTCAACGATCCATACGAAACAACACTCTTGGCTAGCTCACACTTTCTCTCTCTTTCCGACTGTTCTGGCAGAAGGAGATACATATGCACACATATTGAAGCCTTTTTTAATGAACCTCTTGTGATAGTGCAGGTGACACTATGGTGGATGGGGGAAGGCTAAAAAAAAACAGCTTGCTTTTCATAGATGGTGTGATATTTATGCAAACACCAGCCACTGCACATTAATAATGCACATTCACATGTAAAGTTGGTGGTAGGGTTGGGCTACAGTAAGATCAACGAAAGGTCAAAAGTTGGATTCGGGCAAGAGCCACATGTCAGGCTAAAGTGGTTTTGACTAAGTCAGAAACCTCTGTTTACTGTACTGAATGTGCACATACACACATGCTTTGAGTCACATTTCTATACTTAACTATGCCCTTATGTTAGTCTGTAACTGAGGTTTATGGCCATAAAGTGACAGTAAATAATAACAATAATAATAATACAACCTACAGCTACATGCACCCTGTCCACCCAGCTCTCTGCCTAAAACCACTCTCATTGCAAGCTTCAGTTACATTATTAGCCTGGACAATTGCAGCCTAGGCTTAACAAGTGATTTTTTTCTGCCTACTGTTTGAGGGCTACCATGCACCCACCCCTCCGTCTTCTCTCTCTCGTTCTCTCTACGTCTCTCTGCCTGTGGAAAATGGGGGTGAGACGAGCCGAGGCCCTGTAATCTTAGACCAGATTTTCATTGGAAGCAAATGCTCTCAATCCGTTGTAAAGACCGGCTCATGTTCAGCAAAGCCTACAATAACAAACCCAGGGGCTTGTCCCATGCGAGTTGGGAAGAGGAAAGCAAAGGGCCTGAGTACCAGCCCAGTGAGGGAGCGAATGAAGGAATGAATGAGTGTGCATGCAAGTGGGAAAGAGTGGGCGAGCAGGAAGGCTCGGAAAGAGGTGAGAAATCAAGACAAGGGGAGAGAGAGACGAGGGGAAGAGGGGAGAGAGACGCACAAAGGAATCAGATGTTCAGAGGAACAATCACATTTGGAACCTGCTTCTATTATTATTACGTCTTCATATTACTTAGTTAAATACCACTGAATGTGGACAGTATCAAGTACACTGCATTAGCCGCGTTTCAAAGTAGGTGCATTAGTCGATGTGGTGAATAAAATGTTATGTAACGATTGACTACAAAGTCATCTGGCTATTCAATAACTGATCACAGAATGACTCAAAATATTCACAACACTAATATAACATACAAGCACTACTTGCAATTCAGTAAACTGACAAAAATTCAACATAAAGCATTGATATAACAGATTCAGGGCCTTAGGTCACAGAGGGAAACCCTAACACCTCCTAATATTCCCACCCTTCCTCTCTCTTCCCAGTACCTTTAAGTAAGTCTGACCTATAGACACTTACTTTACCTTGAAGGGGAAATGGAAGGAGGAGGGCTTGAAAAGGGCTGTCAATTTTATTGGCATTTCCATTTTCGCCGCAATTTGATACCAATCACCTCTGCGAGGTCTGGGGCTAATCTCAAACGCTAGCAAGCAAGGGAAGAGGGAGCAGTGAGGGTGAGACAGGAAAGGTGTTGAAGCTGTATCTGGCAGCCATGTTGGGGAAATGTCAACCGTGTCACTTCAGTTTGTGAAGGAAAAGGTGGGTAAAATGGGAAAGAAACCAAATGAGATGTGGGGAAGGAGGGTAGGAAAAAAGTGAGAGGGGGATGTGGAATATTCAGTGAGAGAGAAGAGAGAGAAGAAGTGGAAGTTCAAACTCAAACCACTGGAGGAATGCTGAAGTTAATCAGTTGGAAAAAAATCAAAACCAGTCAGTCAGGTCATGTCCACTGTAATGGAGATAATTTATTTCTCTATATTTTGGAGTTTGAATGTGACATTTTCTAACACCAAAACAGAACTTCTCAGAAACAATATTCCAAACAAGTGCATCTGAATGATTTATGTGGCATTTCTATGTAGTGCACAGAGGGAACATCTGATCTTCACAAGGCTTTTGTTGGAAAAATTGTTTATTTTAAAGACAATGCTGAGAAATCATTATCATCATGCGATGTGACATCTCACTGTCAAGAGAATTTGTTGTTGAGGACAGCTGCTATGCAAGATGCCACTACGTCAGTGGTTTCAGAGGTTCAGTGTTTCCTTCAGGGACATTTTGACATGAAGCCATGGGGATCCTGTGATCGACAGCCAGCCCTGAGATTTGTGGACAACCTGCTTTATCAACTGAGCGATAGCTACCCCATGTTTATAGAAGATGGCATAATATTCAACATATACTGACCACTAGAGGAGCTTTGTTATTTGACATTTATCAACACTCAGTCAGTCAGAAAGCTAGCCAGGCTACTAGTAAGCCAGTCATCCAATGAATCAGTCAGTCACTGTCTATACACAGGCTGCCAGGCTCATTAAGAGCATCAGCACGCTGTAACCCAGGGCTGCATACATACAGCATGGCACAGCTAGCTTCGCAAGCTCCAGCCTCCCCATGAGGAAAAGCCACAGGCACAACTCTGGGTCTGCCCCACTGATCGGCCATGACAACGTCTTTGCAACTAGTTAGAAGAGGGGCTGTGGGGGTGGAGGGGTGAATCAATGCAGGGCAGAGAGGGGGTGTATGTTCATGTGTAAAGAATGCATGCATGGATGTGCATTCGTCTGTATGTGTGTCTATCTCCGTCTTTCTTTATGCATGCTTCAGCCACAGAAGCTCTGAATGTCGTGTGTGTATTTATGCATTTAAGCATTATGTCTGTGTGTGTGTGTGTGTGTGTGTGTGTGTGTGTGGCAATTAGTGAGCAGGCCAGTGACTGTAAGGAGCCAGGGGCAGTTGAAATGCCCCGGGGCCAACGAAGGAAAGGAATATTTTATCAGTCCCCTCACATGCTGTGTACACCCTTGCGCACAAACACACACACACTGACAGCAAACTGATAATAACATAAAAAACTAGGTTAGCTTTATTCATGCAATTTCACTAGCTTCGTTAGCATTTGCTAAACAGACACTTCTATGCTCATTTAGCTTCGATGGCTTTTATTCAAGCCTCTTCTGCCACTTCATGTTTCGTTTTTGCCTTCCTCTCCTTCCTGCTTCATTATCTTCCTCCATGCTCTTTCTCTCTGTCTATTGGACTGTGGGGTTGGGATGGAGGATATTTGCACAGTGTTGGGGATGTAAGACTCAATGTTATCTTTCCGAACTGTAGCTCGTTTTTGTAAATCAAACAAAGTGGCAAATGATATTTCACTAATTTAATATTTAAGATCATCTGAGCTAAGATTATTTGATATCCTCTGTCTGGATGTTTTCAATATTTTAACTAGTGAAAACTAATGACGCCTTCTCTTAACACTTTTTCTGTCTCTTCTGTGTCTTTATCACTTCTCCACTATCTCAAGGCATACCCTGACATTATCAAGCTGTATCTAGGCTAATCTGTTATGATCTGATTATGAACCATCTCTCAGCCTAAGACAGAGATTGGTACTACCTGCCCCCTCTGTGGGGGCACATGTGCCATTCTGAGGTGTCAGCCATTTTTCTGCTGCCTGGCAAATTAACAGCCATGGATTCACCAGTCAGTCATCTGTGAATAGCGATCTTGTCAGAAACATTGCTTCTAGCACAACGCAAGAGAATTACGACATTTAGCTTTCTAATAATTTTTTTTTTCGTAGGAGCACCGCTGAGTTGAGGAATAAGGGTTATGAGTATTAGCTTTATGCCAGATGTCATGAGTGGGATCCTGTGAGAGGAATCATTCACATATGGCCAAACATTTTTGAAGGATACTGCGAGATGTTTTTACAAGGTTTTATAGGCCGTGGATGGACTGAGAAAGAGAAAGAGTGACAACAGGTCTTTTGAGTTTATGACTAAGGGCTATTTGTTGCAAGAGAGAGCAAGTGTTTCTTTCACTGTGAGCTTGAGTGACCTGGAGCTGATCCCTCATGGGCCACTGCTAGAGTTTCACACCCCAGAAAGCTCACATGACTTTGGGTTGGTTGCCCAGGCAAGGCCCAGGCCTCAGGGGCCTGCTATCCTGTTCCACATGGGATACACACATCTCATATTGGCAAGCGAGAAACACACACACACACACACACACACACACACACACACACACTAGTGGGACCTAGTAACCTTGAGGGGAGTAAGATTTGGTTCAGAGTCAGGAGGCCTCTCACAACCCATCTGTGCTACTCTGGAAACAGGTCCAAAGAAATCCACAGAGGGAGAGGGCACCTTT
>OMLM01002464.1:32859-73365 GCA_900302695.1 Helostoma temminkii
TGCCTGCTTCTTTCCTTCCTTTACACCCTTTTCATCGTCACCTTTTCTTTTTCATCTTTTAAAGCGAGTTCCTGAAAAGACAAATTTGTGTTTTCTCTTCTGAAAGTTAAATCTTAAAGAAACACAAAGTTGTTATTCTAATCTAAACTGACATTGAATTGTGACATATTTAGGTATTAATACTACTTAATACTTACTTGGATAATCTTACCTCCCCTGTTGAGTTGTCTTTAGTCCCTGTGTCAGCTGAACAAAGATATTACACTATACTAGTTTTTACTCAGCTCTTGTGTACAACTCCAATACCAAAAAAGTTGAGACGCTATGTAAAATCTACATAAATGCAATAATTTGCAAATCTCATTAACCCATATTTTAATCATATTAGAACATAGAAAACATATGAACAAAATATGCTAAAAAGATAAATTTTAAAATTGATAGCAGCAAGACATCTCAGTAAAGTTGGAACAGAGGCAACAAAAGGCTGGAAAAGTAAGCAATTTTTTTGAATTAACAACAAGTCAGTAACATGATTAAGATCACAATTTGACATCTTTTTGGAAACCTTCGGCACCATGTCCCGCAAACTAAAGAAGGGAGGGACCTTCTGGCTTGTTATGAGCGCTTATTTTAAAAGCCTGCCTCTCTGATGGCGTGGGGCTGCATTACTGTTTTGCATTAAGTTTTAGGGCAGCATATGCTCCCATCCAGATGTCTTTTTCAGGGAGGGTCTTGCATATCTCAGCAGGACAATGATAAACCACATACTGCATCTATGACAACATCATAGCTTCATAGTAGAAGAGTCCAGCTGCTGAACTGACCTGCCTGCAGTCCAGACCTTTCACCTATTGAAAATATCTGGCACATCTTGAAACGCAAAAGATGAGACAGAAAACCCAGGACTGTTGAGCAGGTAGAATCCTAAATCAGACAAAAATGGGACAACATTCCTCTGCCAA
This sequence comes from Helostoma temminkii, assembly GCA_900302695.1. NCBI lineage: Eukaryota > Metazoa > Chordata > Actinopteri > Anabantiformes > Helostomatidae > Helostoma > Helostoma temminkii. Next base: position 33,825 of record OMLM01002464.1, read on the forward strand.
ATCTCCACATGGCCCTGTTTCACCTTCCTTGAGACATGTTGCTGCCATCCCTTCGGTAAATTTTCTCAGTTTAAACATTTGATGTTTTGTATGTTCTGTTGTGAATATGATAGAAAATATGGGTTTATGATATTTATAAATCATTTCATTCTATTTTTATGCAGATTTTACACAGCGTTTTGGAACTGGGTCGAACTTGCAGTACTGCAAATGTGTAAAAAAATGTAAATGTGTAAACACTCAAATGTGTTTGCATAACAGTATCTGTTTTCACTGATGCAGGTTATCAGGTTGTGACTGTCTTGGATCTTTAACCAAAACAATGTTCTGAGTGATATCATAAGAGCATGTTATGATGTCACGTCTAGGAAAACTTGTTAAATCATAAACTTATTTTCAAGGTGAATGAAAACTGGTTCAATTGATCATTTGTGAACAATTTAATTCCCCTTGAGAAAAATAAATTTGGACATTTTGCTTTAAACCAGTAAAAATGATGTAACTTTGATAGTTCTGCACATTTTACCATTTTAGACAAAGTTGTACAGATTTTTTATAATTGATGATGCATTACATATTGTCCTGTACTAAGAATAAATTATTTAAAATTAAAACCTTATGCAAAATAAGTAAAGAAGCTGAACAACTCAACCACTATTCAAATCCAACACATCCATGAATGAAGAGTTGTGTATTTATGGAAAAACCACCTTGCCTCCAAGTGCAAGTCTAATTATGATGTAAACCCAAATCTTGAAAATAAGGTTGACAAAATCATTATTTTATTATCTACACTACAAAACAGCTCAAACTCTCCAATTTCCTGCAAAGAGCCTTGTTACAGTTCATCAAGCACAACTGTCCTCAATGGTTGCCATGAGATGTGCGTGTAAGTATCTAGGCCTCCTCATCGTCACTTCCTGCTAGGCTGCTGTCTGTTGAGCCGACGTCCTCTTCCTGTTCCCGCGAGGCCTGTGGTTCTGTTTCAGTGGGCTGTTCCCGCTCTGTGGTGCTGGACAGCTCTGTGGGTTCTGTGGCAGTGTTGTTCTCTGCTGGTTTGGTGGTGGTGGTGTTGTTCTGCTTAGCTTGATCACCTTCCTCCAAAAAAGAAGACCAACCCTTCAGTCGCTCCTCTCGCTCACGGGTCGTCTCTTCCACCTGCATGAACAGGAATAACATTACAGATGTTTTCAATGTTTGAGCATTGCACTACTGGACTCTCAATAGACCAAAAAGTCCAGACAAAAACATCAAAAATCAACGCAGCACAAGCAGAGATAATGCAGTGATTATTCCTGATTTTTAGCTCTTGGACCAGTTTCCCATTAATCTTCTACCTTTGTGTTTAGCATTTTATGTACCTGATAATCTGTTATTCCATCCCAAAGCTGAGCAGACAGCTGCCTTCCTCCAAACCAGCGGCCATTGAACGACTGAATGCATGCATCAGCTTGCTCTGGCTCCTTGAACGCGACTGATGCAACGCCGTCTGGGTGTCTCTGTAGCACAAATCCAACCACACTCTATTGATGCCACTGACATTAGGTTCCAACCATTCAAACAGGACTCATAACAGATAATATGACTCGTGTGATGAACAACATTTAACTCACATCAAAGAGGATGACCTTCTTGACCTCCCCAAACTTCTCACATTCTGTCCGCATGTCTTCACGATACTCATTCAACACCAGTGGATCTTCCTACGAAGGACAACACAAAGACCACAGAGATGATTACTCACAATGGACAGCATGTGCGTGTGTGTGGAGATGTTTAAAGGTGGTCCTCTCTCCAAACCTCAAAGTCACTGGGATGGAACATGTTCCGGATGATGACCACTTTTTCGTGCCTCTTCCTCGCTTCTCCTTGCTTTTCCGGTCTCCAATCAAGCTGCCTAAACAGACAAAGACATAAGAACAACTATCAGGAACCCATATAATATTAAATAAAGATGCTCAGTCAGAAAAAAAAAGTTTAAGGAAAAAAAATTGGAAAAAGAATTTACTTCTGTTGTTGCTGCATCTTCTTCTTATAATCTTTATTTTTCTTTTTCTTCTTGCTGGCATCATACTGGCCCTTTAACTCAAACCGTGCTGCTTCCACATGGAGTCTGTAACCTCTGACCTCTGACTCGTCAAGCAGGCGCATAGCCAGTGCCACTGACTCTTTCTGCAAAGACACACAGAGTCACTTTACTCAAGTGAAGAAGTAAAAGTAATATTTCCACTGTTTCATGCAAAACCACCCATGACAAAAAACAACCACCTATGTTAAAGTTACAGCGATTAGCTGGTCAAACAGAAGGCAACAGTATGTCATCTCTGCCTGTCAGCTGGTTTTGGAGTTTTTCTTCCCTGCTGCTTTTGCTGCCTTAAAGGTTACACAACCATGTTATCTATTTCAGCGTAAGAAATATTTTTTGTTGCCAAGCAGTGAAAAATGTGTCTGGTTAACGAGGCTGATGTTGTGATGCAACGGCTTTAGACGTGTTGACATGCACTTAAAAATCCAGGTTAGAGTTTGTTTTCTCCAGTTAACGGATTCCTTAACTGTCGTGTAAGCGAGAAACTTTTCTTCCATATATGCAACAGGAGATTAGAGAAACCTGATGTGCCCCGGTTGAGTTTTCCTGGAGAACGTCTATGTCTTTGCTAAGAATGTAATTGGCGGAAACTGGCAGACAACAAAATTTTATGTCATGTGGACACAAAGACACAGAAACTACAAATTAGGTTGAATCAGGCAGAACATCTGACTAACCTTGAGATAGCAACAGAGACCATCTCCCTTCAAATTCCCATCTTTATCCTTGTAGAGTTTGACTTTGTACTCCTCAGTAATGGGGTCCCGCATCACAATGCCACACTTTGACATCAATTCAGCAAATTCTTCAGTGCTGATGTCAGGGGGCAGACCTGAGGTAATGAAAAAGGGGATAACCGGACTCAGAAACTTATTGCATATTGACAGCTGTCTCTTTGACAATGATAAAAAGAAAATGTTAGCGATACCAACCTGACACATAGACATTTGTGTTTTTGTTGTCATCAATTTCAAACCATCCTACATGCACAGAAAAGGAAAAAAAGAAATTATCATTAAATTTGTAAAAACTCTTTTAATTCTACATTTGTTGAATAAAAAAAACATTATAACTTATTGAGGATTGATCCAATAATTGCTATATATATGTATAAAGCAATGTTGTAAAGAAGAGCCCCAAATTCCTCCACACAGATTGTTCTCACACAGGAAATGATTACTTCAAGTTATTGCTGCTGTTTTTGAATCATGGGGTTTAATATTGCTCAGTTTTTTTTTACTTAATTATTTGTAAATAAATAATGACGCGGTGAAAAATGTTATGTTAGTTGCCTGTTAGTTGTAGTTCCCTAATACTACGACCTGCTACAATCAGATTATTCGTATTATGTTTTGCGCATAAACAACATCTAATTAAAAGACAGTGTACTGAATATTGCGTATTACTTACATTATATGTATAAATGTTATGCCGTAAACAAATAATTCTGCACGTGGGAGAAAGGTGGTAACATACACCAATCAGTATAGTGCTTCATAAAAACAAGAATCTTATTCCACTTGTTGTTCATTTGTTGTGATTTTACTGCACTGATTTTCTCTGCCCTCTGTGGATGTGGATATTACATTACCTGGCTCTGCTTTCCTCTTCTCTGCTTTCTGCTTGACTTCTTTAGCTGGGGTCTCATGCTGTTCTTGGTTCAGGTTCTGGGTGGCATCTCCTGGTTTCTGTTCCTCTGAAGGTGTACTGTCTGGCTTGGGGGCTTTTGGGTCAGTGGTGCTCACTGCAGCATTGTTAACATCTGGGTCTCCCTCCTGAGTGAAGCCATAGTTGGCCTGGTAGGCTGCAATGAAGTCCTCTGTTATCTAGAAAAACAAAACAAACCTATATTAAATAAACTGACTCTGATTAATTTTTCCAAACCCCACAGAAGTTAAAGCTTCAAAGCAGTGATTAAATGCAAATATCCCACTAGTGCATTCATCCCATTCTTCTTTTTTTTCAGATTTTATGCATATAATGCATGAATCCAGCAGCACAGGCCAGCAGCAAATCACCATTTGTGATTGGATTTGATTTAATGTGTAAAACAGTGATATAACACATAATCACATAATCAGAACTGACAAAATGAGCCCATGCATATTTAGATACTGCATCATATCTAGTGTAAAGGTTTGACAAACAAAAGACTCTTCTCTATGCGCTGCACAAGACAAGATGTGCTTTTATTAGCCTAAAAAACAGCTTAACTATCCCAGCAAAGGTGAGATGTTACACAGAAAGAATTCAACAGATGCCTCCCAGGAGTAGGTGATTAAGGAATGTCTTCCTGGTTTTGCTAAGATAATAATTAGTAGACAATTCTCAGTGGAAATCACTGTCACCTACTTTACCAAAGTGACCTACCTAACTAAATGACTGAGCAATCACACACAACTTATGGAGATTAAAAGGCCCACTGGGCTTAAGCTAAAAACACTTGTTCTCAGTAAGAATACTGATCATCAGTGTAAACATATTTTCTATTACAAATTTTAAGCACTTTATATGTTTAGTTTTTAAGCCATCACTTAATATCATCAAGTGTATGACTGCTGGTAATTTCTGCAGCACAACAACAACCCCTAAAATACAGCCATAGTCTTAAAGAACTATATTCAGAGACAAGAAGAACAATGATTCCTGGAACAGACAGTGGACTGCACAGAGCCCAAACTCAACATTATGGACTCAGACACTGAGGCACCTTAAGGATGCAGAAAGTAGACGCTTAGGGAACAAATACAGTATGATGCAGAAATACAAATATTGAGAGGTAATGAAATGTTCATACTTTAGGGAACCAGGCCTTCTTGTCATGGTCCCAGTCGTAAACAGTTCCGTCCTCTGGGTCAGTGTAGGTGTAGGGGTCAGAGCCATCCCGGTTTCTCTGGCCATAAAGTTCTTGCAGCCGCAACTGCTCCAAAAACTCTTTGTTGGCATCTGATTCACCACTCATCTGTATTAAGAATGTGAAACATCAGATTAGGCAGGTAAGTAAGCCATATCTTTTTACTTCTGCAACTCCAATTCCAAAAAAAGTTGTGACACTGTGTAAAATGTGCATAAAAACAGAAATTAGTGATTTGTAAATCTCATAAACCCATATTTTGATCGCAATAAAACATAGAAAAACATGTTACATGTTAAACTCAGAAAATTTACAATTTAAAATGATGAACTCAAAAGTTGAGAGTGGAGCAACAGAAGGCTGGAAAAAGATCAGGAAGGAAATTTTTCAACAAACTAACTAACTAAAAGTTTAAATGGCAACAGGTAACTGTAACATGATTGGACATAAAAAGAAAGATAAAGATAGGCAGAGGCTCACCAATCTGTGAACATCTACAAATTGTCAATTTTAGGAAGAATTTCCTCAATGCAACACCACAAATATTTTGAATATATCATCATCTACAGTAGATAATTTCATCAAAAGATTCACAAACCTGGAAAAAAAAAGCTAATGAGTGAATAGTGAGAGAGAGACGCGTTTCTATGGGTTTCACAGTGGTTATAAAGCATTTTTATCTCACACAAAGCAGTGTTATCTCTCCAAGGGTCGAGCAAAGTGCGATTCTGCATAATCTCACGCAAAGCATCATATTTGTATTTTATCATCAGCTGATTGCTTTTCCATGGTGGTAACTGAAGGGATACCGTTGCCTCTATCTTCTTTACCCTGAAGCTCATTTAAAATGTTCTGTGGCAAACTGGAAAGCTCTTCTGTGGTCAGGCAAAGTGAAATTTGACGTTCTTTTTGAAAACCATGACTGCCGTGCCCTCCAGATTACAGAGGAGACTGACCTTCTGGCTTGCTATTACCACTCATCTCAAATGACTGCATCTCTGATGGTATGGGGAAGCATTAGTGCCTAAGGAATGAGCTGCTTGTACATCTGGAAAGGCATCATCAATGCTGAAAGATATATCCAGGTTAAAGAGCAGCGTATACTCCCATCCAGAGATGTCTTTTTCAGGGAAGGCCTTGCATATTTCAGCAGGACAATGGCAAACTGCTGCCTGCAGCAACTGGTCTTAGTAAAAAGAGGGGATCCTACACTGTTGTAAACCTGGGTCTAATCGCTGCATTCTGTTTTCACGTAGATATTTCACAGTGTCACAACTTTTATGGCATAGAAGATCAACCAAGAGTCAAAGCATACAGTAAAAGTATGGACAAACTAAACTGCAAGTAAGGCAGCGTATGTTTCAAATATAACGGAAAGCTTTGACCAAAGCATGACAGTAATGAAAAGGAAATCAAAAATCTAGATAAGTAAATAACATTCTGATTTCTACCCTGCTCTTGACACATGGCTGCGTGAAACAAGTTAACTTTTGCAGGTAAGATCCCTGACGACCAATCACATCCTGCTATTATCTTGTAATCAGGATTATTCAGAAATGACAGCTTGATCTCAGCTAGCTAGTTTGGTTAGTTAACATTAACATGTCTCCGTGCTGTTGTGGTGCACTTCACATCAGGATAATTTACTGTTGCACATCTGTTTCCATTGAAAACAACATATGTCCTTCAGAGCTTTTTAACAGATAACTTAGTTCGTGTCTGCTAACACTGCTAATTAGCGTTAACGTTACCTTTTCCAACGATAATCCAGGCAAACAAAAATTTGCGAGGGTTAATGGAACAGGTTCTCTACGTCTAAAGACCCAGTCGCAGAACACACTCGGCTGCTGGGTTTTGTTAATATAGCTAGTGCTAGTGTTTTTTTACGTTATAACTAACGTCGTTTGCTGTCTGATACCGTCAGGTCTTCGTTTATCCCCAATCCGCGATGCCACTTGAATGAAGTACTTCCGATGTCATGTTCGAAACACGCATGCGTAGCATCAGAGGAGGAGCGCTCGGTTTACAGTACGGCTTCTACCCTTTGACCAACTGACTGCCATGGCACCTCGAGTTTAACGAGTAATCACTCCGCCCACCGTTGGTTAACGGGAGGTGTGATCGAACGTATATTTCGTAAGCGCCCATAGCTCAGCTAGTTAACTTAGTTTTGAATGTAGCTAACAGGTAAAAAGCGCATTTGACTTCGGCTTGGCATGGCGGAGGGAAGCGCTAACGTTAACGTCGGTCCGGCCAGTCTTCCTCCGGGAGACCCGCAGCTGATCGCTATGATTGTGGAGCATCTGAAGAACCGGGGCCTATTTGACGAGTTTCGTCGGGACTGTCTGGCCGATGTTGATACAAAGGTAGGCAGCTAATGCTAATTTAGCCAAGCCAATGGTTGGACTTTAGCTAGCCATCCTGAAAGCTAATTTAGCCGTTATTTACCGAGCTACTGACTAGCATCTAACTGCTAGCGGTTAACCAGTTGGTAATTCGGTTGTTATGAAGTTACTAAAATAAAGTAAGTAATTTTGTTTTGTTTTTTGCCTTAGGACCATGTACACAACTTAGAATATAGTTATTGTGTTAAAGTGTGTTATTAATGAGTAGTAAAAAGGAGTAAAGGCAACTCATGTAGCAAACAAACATTCATATTTGTCCTTTCTCCCATTGGTAACTTTTAATTCGTTGTTTTAATTCATTAATCACATCTTAATCTATCACAATAAAATGTAACCAGTCCTCTGTCTCGAATGAAAATCTTTGGGTAGACCTTAAACTTTTGTTTTGTCCCTCTGTTTATGCAAGATGATGTAAATATGTCTTGAAATTAATGAGGATAAGTGTGAGAAAATTCCTCAAAGTGCTTGATTGTAATGAAACCTACTAAATGGCAGTTACTAAATACTGTCCAAACTCGTTATACATTTTCCCCTTTGTTTTGTGTCTAAGTCATTCAGTCATTAGTGCATCAGCATTTGCAGAAAGGCTCGTTTCATGATGTCCATTTGCTGCAGGGTTGTTAAATTCAATGTGCAATTTGACCTTGTTTTGTCAAAAGTTACAAATACAACAGAATGACTACGTTTACATTGCCGTCACTGTCATTGCTGCCAGCCTGCCTATCAGAACCTGCGACAGAAAGTTGACAATTTTGTCACAACGCACCTGAGCACCCAGGAGTGGAACCCATCTATCAACAAGAACCAGATGAGGAATGGACTGAGGCACAGTGTTGTTCAGTGAGTGTGACTATTAGTTTTTGATGTACATCAATGTAAAATGCATTGCTAAGTTGATTTTATAAAGAATTGTATTTGCACCTGGAAAGAAGCATTATGCCAGCTCACAGGAGAATGTTAATGATTTTATAGCATATTTGCTATGGCATTAAATTCAAATATGTAACAGGTTTCTCCAGATGTTTGCTTTTTGATATTATACACTTGCATTTTAGTCCCTTTCCCACTTTTGTTACTTCAACCTGGTTTTATGTGTAACTCTTGTTTGTGCTGTGCTTTTTAGATCTGGCATGCTGGAGTCTGGTGTGGACAGGATCATCACTCAGGTTGTGGACCCCAAGATGAACCACACTTTCCGGCCTCACATAGAAACTGCCATTCATGATTTTCTATCAGGGGAAAGGAAGGAGGAGAATATGTTGAGTTCAAACTCTGCTCCCCCTGAACAGACAGAACCACAGGAGGCCCAGTCTGCCTCAGGCCCTAAAACCCCCTGAGGTCTGAAGTAAATCTAATGTCGAGACTGATTTAGAAATGCAGTTCAGAAAACTGTATTTTCTCTCTCGCTGAAGGTACAAATGATGGTCTACAGTTATGTTGTATGGCCGTGTTCGCCTCTTTGAAAGGTGCAGCATCAGACAAGGGGGTGATAAAGAGGAGGAAGTTGTTTTCTGCCATCTGTAATTAACAGATTAGTCAGGAATGATATGGCACTTAATATATTAAGTGCCTGTCTGTGCTGCATGAGGCCACAGCTGGAGAAGCTGGACAATATTGAGTGGTGTACTGCACAGCTCTGCCTTTTAGAAAAACATGGTGCAAAACTGGATGTGTTTGGTTTTTTGGGTTTTTTTTTGTCACTTGCTTTTTTGTGAGTGATCTCAGATGGACTTTTATTTTGGAAAGTTGTGAAATGCATATTTATTACTCAGGCCATTGGTGTGTGTAGACAGTTTCTCCTAACAACATGTTGACAAACAACAACTTTTCAGAGTGAGTGATGAAGGCAGTTTGCTGCTCGTTGTTAGGAAGAATAGAAGAGCATCTTGTAGTTTCCTATTGACGGGGTGTGTGCAGCTTTTTGAAATTTAAATAATTGAAAGACATGTATATAAATGTATTTTGTTTAGTATGTACTATGTAGTGTGCATGTGTTTACTAAACATAGTTGACATCATGTTTCTCTCAATCTGCTTTTGTACTTTTGCACATTTAGATTTTTTTATTAATTATATAAAGGTAGTGGATGAGCAAGAAAAGAAAATATGTACTGAAAGAGCCTTTAATCATAAGAACAAGTGGATATTGGGTCTCAGTTAGGTATTTAAAATTATTTCAGGTTGAATTGTAATCTCCAAAGTCCCTTAGGGAAATGATAATACTGTGTATATATACTACCATTAAAAAGAAAAGCTGATTTTTAACATCAACAGAAATAGTAGTTCAGACCTTGTTAATACTGAAAATTATTATAGCTGGAATCGCATGTTGTGTGTATAAGTACATGTCCTTCTGTGTTGGGTTTTTTTTTTTTTGTTAGTTTTTTGGCCAAATATTAATTAAATAGCATGTTGGTGATGACCTCAAAGGGCAGTGTAAGAGTTATAGAAAGATAGCTCTATTTATACAGCTAATGTCAAAAAGTAATGAAAAATAAACACAATAAAACAAAACCAAATTCAGCTAAACAGTGCATAAAATTCAAATACATTTTATTACATTAAACAATACATTTACTGTTTAGATTTGAAAGGGTTGTTTAAAAAGATGAGAAATGTTTTTACCCAATATTATTGAGTGATTTATAAGCCACCACTGACTTGTCTTTTGGGGGAAAATGGCTGAATGAGATTGTAAAAATACTGCATTAATCTGGTCATAGTTAAAACGACACGAATTTTAACTGAGCTCTGGAATTAAGGTCACGACATGCATTGTTGTTTCATGTTGTATTAGGTTAGGTTAACGGGTCAAGAAAAGTATTGTGTCAAGTGTTGTTACATAAGATTTTTTTTATGTCCAATAACACAGTGCTGTATGACCATTTACTTGACCCCAGTGGGCTTCCATAACAACTTTATTTGGAACTACTTTTTGCTGAAAACTAATTCAAAAATTCTTATTTTTCAAAAGTTTTCACACACACACACATACATATGTTAAAATCTAAAATCTGAACCAATAATAATAACGTGGTGCTGAAACAGCATTGTGGACCTTGAAAGGTCTTAAGTTCTGCATCTGGACATGCAAACTAATGCACACATGAGGGCAAAAACAAGCAAGGGAGCGCATGAGTTTATAAAATAAAGCTTCTTCATTGTTACAATGCATTTGCACTGTGAGCACACACACAAACCTGTAACATGTTCACAGCATGACCACACGAGAGACGAGAGTGCAAGAGGGTCCTGCATGTTTACTGTTTGCATAGTGGTGTCCATGTGCATTAGTGTGCCATTTTGTGTATGCGAGTACGTTCAGTGTCAGGGAGAAGGGTCATTGTATCAGGGGTTGTGTGAAGGAAGCTGTGGGATGTTGTTTTGAAGCAGGATGAGACAGAGAATGGGCGGGAAAGGTTGCGAAAAAAGTCCTCCAACTGTCATCCAAACATTCAAACATTAGCCCCTTTAAGAGTACGTTTTTCCCAACTGGGCCCCTGCATGGACATACTCTACTGTGACCTCCCTCTACCGCACACACACTTGTTCTCAACCACTTTCAGAGGAGGCCTCTTGGATGTCGTGTAGATAAACCCAAGGAGGCAGGGGAGCAAGGAGCGAGAGGTATGAGTTATTTGTTTTGCTGGAGACATGGAGACGCTGACATGATCATCACCCGTCCCTCTTTTGGATGTCAAAGGTCGCGGTCACGGTCATTTGGAGTCAAAACATACAACCACAACAACTACACAGTGAAGAAAAAATGCATAACTTACCTTGGACTTCTGGGCATGTTGCTCATTGCAGATTCAGCCTTAAAGCCTATAATATCACCCACCTGGCGGTATTCTTACTGTTGCACCATAGGAAAACATTTATTCAGTGTTAAAAAAAAGTAGAAAAAGACACAATCCAATAATATTTTGACAAGAAACTTGGCAACCATACCTACTACTTATCAAAAGACTCTTTACTGGTGTTTAGGCTTTTATTAATGAAGACTTTTTTCAATTTTAAATGATCACAGTGAGGATATTTATTAAATAAATAAATAATGTTATCATTAATAACAGTTATAGCATGATAACATCCAAAACTAAGAAATAAATATCTGTGGATGAAGAAGTGCTTATTCTAGGCTGTTCTCCATCCAAGTAAAACTGATGCATTTGAAAAGTATTTAAGGTATTGAAAATGAAAAATAAATGTAGAAAAATGCTTTTATTCATACATGAACAACATTATGTGATTGAGGGGCAGGCCAGAAAGGATTTATCTGGTGACTGCTGTCTGGACTAATTCTTTAGAAACTGGTGAGAAATTACTGTCACATTGTCCAAGAGCCAAAAGGTTTGTTCAGGTCTTTTCCAGAAAAAACTCAGCTTTATTTAGACTAGTGTTAAAAATAAGTATCAAAAAAAGCAGCAATTACTCCAGTTTGAAAAGCTGGATCCCAGAAATGTTTTGATGTTCAGCTTGAAAATGGGCTAAATATTAGTATGTTATTTATATTATATGTGGTTTAATATTTTAACTTATGTTTAACCTATAAAAACAATTCTTAGTTAGAAAATAAAGCTTCCAGAAAAAAAGAGTGAAGTAAAAAGTACAACATTCCTCTCCTACATTTAATGGCACAGAAGTAAAAGTACTCCAGTTTGTCCTATTAAAGTTTTAACATAAGGTAACTTTAACACCATTACAGCTTATTACAAACCCCTATAAATAGTGCCTTGTTCAACGGTTGTAGCACTGGGTATTTGCATAGGAATGGGCTTATTTATATGTTAAACAGACACGATGTGAAAAAATGCAAGTTTACAGGGATGTAGCACTCTAACAATTTGGACAACCTGACCCTCTTCAAGTAGTCCTGATCCCTCTGTCAGTCTGATACGTTCCTTAAGGCACGTCTCCCTGCCATGAAAGCAGCTGCTAACCCTCACACACACACACACACACACACACTGGTGACTTAATTGAATGTGTATGTCTTGAGTGATTGACCTTCACGTACCCCTGCAGACTCCAGATGAGCAGAAAGGCCTTGAAAGAACATGTTTTAAACTTTGTGTGACTTTATGAATGTGGGATTTACTCTCTTGGCTGATTCTCAGTCAACATGACTTAAATTCCTCCTACGTGTTGCTGTTTCTCTCCTACATCCATTATTCAGTCGCGCTTTATTGGGTCGCAAATACGTGAACTAAACCAGACCGAGCCAGTTTGCGCACAACAAATGCGCTTCTCCTTTGTCCGTCCTCTTTTTTTTTTCCTCCCATCAATGATAAACTTTTAGCTCTTGTGCTCTTTTGTGCGCGTTCACAAGGCTGTGCCGTGATTGGTGGAGACATAAGCTCCCTTCACTCAGCTCGTCGTGAACGCGCAGGTCTCAGCAGCTTTATATGCCTCAGCCTTCATGTCGCGCTCATATTGTATAGTGGAGACTTCTCTGCAAGGCCACACTCCTGCATCCATAAACAAATAAGAGCAAAACACCAACGCATTAATCTTCATTTTCAGGTTGTCTCAGACATGTCGGGGAATTTGTGCGCTGTGTTTTTTGTGTTTATACTGTTCCTGACTGGATGGATGGTGGAGCCACATGATGTCCAAGAGAAACAACTGAGCCAAGCCAAAAGACGACTCTCTCCGCAGAGCGCAGGTGAGTTTGACCTGCACGGTTTAGTTTGAGTCTGTGCTGGACGCATGTGAATGGACTCCAGAAAACTATTGTCACAGTGCAGTGAAAGTGCTTGTTGATATTGAATGGTTTTGAATGTTTGTGTTTAACTATAATACATTTGCATTTACCCAACTTGTCGCGCAGTACACAGTGTATTTTTGAACAGGTCTTTATTTTAAGCAGGCTGCAGAAGCAAAACCCTCACTAGCCTTTTTTTGTAATATTCCTTTCTGTCCAGATTAAACATTGACGGGCTAAGGAAGGCTGTAAGCTGTATGAGGGTGTTTTATGGCAGTGTCTCCCTCGAAAGTTTAAACTGTGCAGTCTTATTGGCGGTGCGTTTTTCCCGCACCATGCCGCGCAGTGGAGCGCGCCCCACTGTTTGCTCTCTCGCTCTGTATGTGGCCGTAATTCAATGCGCAGCTCCGACGGCTCACTCCTGTACAAGCCCGTTTCCTCTTGTCCACCAGGTTGCTGCTTGCTGATGAATAGCATTGTCCCAGAACGGCGAGAACAAGTGCATAATAATATTTCTTTATTTGTAAGTCAACTTACCTGAAGTTTAAACTCCCAGATTTGAGTACTGTCTCTGTATGTGACCCTGAGGTGTGTGATGTCGTGATAATGTGAAGTCTCCTCTCTGGTGTCTCTGTAAATTAATTCTAATCTATGTCTCTCTCTCTTTCTGTCTCCCCCAGCTGAGATACAGGGTTGTCTGGTGAGTTCAGGGGATGTTGGCTGTGGGATGTTTCAGTGTTTCAACAGCTCCTGTGAAATCCAAGGGCTGCACCACATCTGTCTCACTCTGCTGCACAACGCTGGCCGCTATGACTCTCAGGTGGGGAGCAGCCCGAGGGTCAGACCTCATTTTACAAACAAAGACATTAAAATGTATCTTTTGCACTGACAAACACTGTCTGAAACCTTGTTCAGCACCAACTTAAGGAGCAGTTGACATGTTTTTATTTCATTTAATCCCCTCAGTCGTGACAGTCATTTGTGAGGAATGTTGGGTGTATAAGGAGCACCGTATAGTTATGCTTGGCACTGACTAGAGAACAAACCGAGAGGGGAACTGAAATGAGAGAAGGAACAGCTTGTCTACTTTACTAGAATAGAAGTGCATGAGAGTGTGATGCACGTCTAATGTGTCTCCAGTATGAACCAGCACAGTAGGTGATATTCAGTAAGGACGGAAGTGAGTGGCTGGGTCCTGGTTATGTAATGCAGCAATACAGTAACAACTAGTATGATATATACTCACTGGCCACTTTATTAGGTACACCTGTACAATTTAATGTAATCCAGTGAATTTTACTTTTACAAAGTTAGAATTTCTCAGTTTTTAGGTTGAAACTGTGAGAAAGGTGATAATTCTACTATATGTGTGTGTGTTTTATTGGGGTCATAATGGACTGCATTATATTAAGGGGTGTTTCTAATGTTTTGGCCACCCTATTTCAAATGAATGAGAGGGAGAAAACACAACAGCCTCTTAACATAATGGATGTAATTAAAATAAAAAAAATAAAGTCAACACATTACATTACATTACAACACCTGTAATGCTTTAAATTCTCAAATGGCACAAAATATAATTTACATTGACAAATTTAACACTCAAATTTCATACTAATATTTGAAGAAAATAGGTCTTCGATTTTAGACAGCAGTGGCCCAAAGCAGCTTTTCCTCCCTGCTCAGTTTCCAGCTGACATTTATAAAAAATGATTACCTTGATCATATGCACCTAATATTTACATTCATGACTTTGTGTTAAAACACAATCCATTAATGCAACTTTAAAGGTTAAATTAAAGGACTGGGTTGAGTTTTATATATGCTGGTCACAATTAGTTTAAGGAATAAACTCATTGCCGGCAATATAACAAAAATGTAACATATAACTAATAAATATAAGGTCAATGCTAAACAGATGATTTCCAGAGATTTACCATTTTTTAAGTATTTTATTGAGCATTGCAGTAGAGAGAGAAACAAGTATTTACATATCCCAGGCCATAGTACATGCAGCGTTTCTAACCACACCATCATAAATGTCCATTATTCCACCTGTCCCACTTCCTCCTCTTCCTCTTTTCAGGGCAAATCGTTTGTGAAGGATGCGTTGCGATGCATGGCGTTGGGACTGCGGCAGCGGTTCAGCTGTGTGAGCCGCAGGTGCTCAGCAGTAAAGGAGATGGTGTTCTCCCTTCAGAGAGAGTGCTACTCAAAACACCAGCTGTGCCTGGCACTACAAGACCACATGGACACAATAGGCAACCTGGTCCAGTTTCACCTGATGTTCCCTCCAGGGTGAGAGAACACACACTAATAAATAGCATCAGTGAAACTGTTGACGTTATGTCTCTTCTACTTTCACATATTACTGTGGTATCATAAGTAAAACTGGTATAAAAAACCGGGAGACCAGGCCCCGCAGAACTTTGTCAGAGTCTAAGTAATACAGCAGAAGATGCAGCAGTGTAAATAATACCATTTATTATGGCTGATTCAAAGTGATGTTATCCATGCTTGCTCAGTAGCTACGTGTCCACCCAAGCATAGCACGATAACACCATTAGAAAATTGGCAAAAAAAATGCACAGCAGGTAATTTGTTCTTGTGTGTACGTCCTAACAGACCGTACGTGGAGCTGGTGAATTTCCTCCTCACGTGTGGAGACAAGGTCAGGTCGTGGGTCAGTCGGCGGTTGCGTGGGCAGTGCGAGCAACACTGGGGGGCGCTGTGCAGCAGCTTCAGCAGCACCTGCTCTCTTAGCCAACCTGGCACTTCACAGCACACCACCACCCCACCACACACCACACCCTGGTCTATCAGTGCTCAGGAGAAGCCAACCGGTGCGGCTGAACCAGGTGACAGGAATGGTCAGAATCAGATTGACAATGCCCCTGAATCTGGTCTCCCCATGTTTGAGAAAACTAATGTTACTGCTTCGTAGAGAAGGGAGTGGGTCATGCAGCTGTGCAGACAGAGGTGCAGACAGGGTATATAAACACAACAATCGTGCACTTATCACTATATATGTATAAATAGTAGAATAAGTGAAAGTAGTAGTTGTAGTAGTTTTATTAGAGTATTTACTAAAGTATTGCTGGTGGAAGCAATGCAATATAATTTATTTAATCTGTCGGGTATTTGTGCTTTTAACGTATTTTCTTTACATATGACTTTGTACAAGGATGAAATCCAGTTATCTACCTCAATTCAACATCACAGTAAACAGCAGTTTTATCCTGTAGCAACAGGCATGGACGCAAACAAGAAAACAGTGCAGGGAATTTGTGTCTAGCAGCTAAAGTGCAGCTAAAGGCTCTGAAGTCTGTATTCTACCTATTTAAGTCTGTTTTGTGTGTATGAGGAAACAATACCTTGTAGACAGTTGTGGTGCAGTCTGCAGGAAGGGAAGCACTCTTCAGTTACGACGTGTAGTAAATGTGTATTTTTGATGTTCTACAACAATAACATTTCATACAGACCCCAGGTTTCAAAGTATATTTTCTAAGTTTTTATTTAAGTGAATCTAAAAAAAAAATGCATTTGTAAACAATACTGATTAAAATTAAAACTACAGTGATGTCACTGAACTGAGAGAAGTGTGTTAATTAAGACAGTCGTCCCCGTTCAACAGTTCACTGTCAGATCTTCTGACATCTACTGGTACATCTGTGGCAACACCTAATACCTCAATATGTTACGTTAATATTCAACTTTATTCAAACAGACTCTCTGTTCAACATTAACACAGTCAACAAGGCAGACACCCTTCAGAGGACCAGTAAGTAATCACGTGTGGTTCAGTAGTCTGAAGATCTGACTGGAAGGAAGAACGACACACAAGGTAAACACATCAGTAACAACAGTGTCTTTACAATACCCTTCCAATGTACTCACACCCACACACACAGATTGTAACTTAACAAAAAGTAAACAAAACAGAGGTTATTGAATATTATGACCTACACTATGATTAGTTCTGAATGCCAGATAAAATAAAGCCTAAAGGTGCTTCAAAGTCCCCACAACCTCTGGTAAGTGGTTTCATGCAACACCATAATTGTCTTTCAGGAGAAACTGTCTTAAAAGTGAAGCCTTATCCTAACAAAACTGTTAAAAGGAGACTGCTGTCAAAAATGCCATCATTTAGAAGCATGAGGAGAAAGCTATGACAGCTGCTCTTTACGCCGCTTCTGAGTGCAGCCATTTTATAAAAACTTTTCCTCTATGTGAGAGTCAAATACCCTGTATCACAGATACACGCTGAGGCTTTAATCCACAGCTGTTGCAAAGTGCCACTTTAGTCACTTGATTAATTTCATTTTACTTGAAAGATTTGTCCGTAAGTTATTTACATCAAATCCTTCAAACGCACGTTATTCACCCACGTATCACTTATTGTTCAAGTTGAAATAAATGTGCTAAACAATTCCAGATTTCAGTCCAGTCTCAGCGCTGCAGAGTACAGTGTGTAAACTATCATGTGACTGGCTGACTAAATGAGGGGGAAGATACGTTTCTTAAGGATGTAAAGGACGGTGGCAAAGAAGAGGGCTAAGGCCAGGAAGATGAGCAATTTGTCCGTCAGCTCCCGTCGGTTGTACTTGAGGATGAGCTTCCTCCCCAGGTGGATGGTTCCTGTCATGCTTTTGAACTCCTCATTGGTTTCCTGCACTGTCCTGGAGGAAGTGACTGTAGCAGAGCAGAGGAGTGGCGTCAGGGGTTTAGTAGATGGAAGAAAATGGGAAATGGAAACAATAATAAAATCCATTAATTGGGTTATAAATTCGATACAGTTTGTACATGTGAGCAAAGAAGAGTTTTTTTACCCAGTGTGCTGATGCTGTCCTCACTCTGTTTCACCTGCTCAGCCATCATCCTGCTGATGGACATGAGACTTTCTGTGATGTTGCTACTGGTTTCCACTAGACTTTCTTTGGTCACCTTCCTGAGACAAACACACATACACATCAGATCTGGTGATTTAAAGCTGTTGTTTTAAAGTTTAGGGAAATTGTGTATCCTACAATCCTACAATCCAGTGATATGCTGTTTAATTTATTATGATATCCTGTGTACATCTGTGTGATGAGTAGAACACAGCATCATGCTTCTGCCAGCAGGGCAAAACTAAAACGAACAACAGTTTTAACTTTTGATGAATCAGTTGAAGTTGACTAGCTGGCTAAAATCCTACTCAGGCAGGATGAAAACTACATCGGAAGGTTGTTAATAAA
This sequence comes from Helostoma temminkii, assembly GCA_900302695.1. Lineage (NCBI taxonomy): Eukaryota > Metazoa > Chordata > Actinopteri > Anabantiformes > Helostomatidae > Helostoma > Helostoma temminkii. The sequence goes on from OMLM01002464.1 coordinate 52,113, forward strand.
ACATTTCCTTTCCACTCTCATAATGTTAAAGTTGTTGCTCTGAATTTTAACCTTTGGCAAGATACTCAAGCAGGTTATAATAATGGAGCCCCTGTCATCTTTATTGCTGACAAGCTTTGTATTATTTTACAGTTCAAAACAATTGACTGTAATTATTATGATCTAACTAAATTATTTACAAACTTCTTAAATGTCTGTTTCTGAATGTTGATTAAGCACCACTGAATCACCTGTAAAAAATAAACTTGCCTCTTAAAGCTGAAGCTTGCTTTATGCTTTTCTGTCATTGAGTTTATCAGTGATGTGTCAGGTGAGCTACTTCTTCAGTTGTTACATTCTGCACTGATGTAACTCAGTGGAGGCATATACAAAAAATAAGGACACAATAATACTTATTGGAACAGGAAGGATTAATACGATTGGGGTGTCTGGGGCCCCATGGTTTTTCAAGTAAGGCTACTGACTACTGCATACTGAAATCAAACTGAGCTGTGATTGGGGTCAGAAGCATGACACAAACATGCTGCATGAGGTAATAAGTGAAAGTGGGAAGGTGAAGTTCTGAACACAAACATGAGATCAAATATGTTTAAATTTAATGTGACTAACCCTAAACAAAGATGTCTCTGACGTCCAGTCCAAGTAAACTTCCAGAAATCGGCTTTGAAAGTTTTCTTTTTGTTTGGCTTTGTGTTATATGCTCTCATTGGTCATAAAAATGGATCCAATCTTTAAGTCACAAGTTGTGTAATGTGCCTCTTGACTAAACACAAACAAGTTGAATAAATCAGATTAACCTCTATATTTAATCACTGGTTCAACGTCATTTGGCTCCAATAAATCACATCAAAGCGTGAACTTATGTGATTGCAGATTAAATCTCTGGTTCAAAGCATGGCTCACCAGCGCATGTTTCTTATAAACAACAAACCCAAAATGTTTGAATGCCTTTGAGTTGGTTTAATCCACACCTCCAGTCTCGTTTCACTGATTATACTCCAGGTTTGCTCACTCATCAGTTACGTTTTTGTTGATTTACATAGCTGCTTTTTACAACCTACACTAGTGTAGTGATTAATGGTAATAAAAGGTATTTATATAGACTGTGTAATTAGATGAAGATTAACCTTTAAATAAACGTAGATACATCTGAATGGCATCATTGCATGAAGCTGTCTGACTCGATTCAGCACCACAGCAGAGACTCAGCAGAACTGCACTTACCTCTGTCTGGTGCTCTGGCTGTCTCCCCCATGCAGCAGCTTGTCCTTCTCCATATTGTCTATGGCCAGCTTACAAGCCAGGTTAGCTTTCCTCCATGCTGTCTGGTTACTGGAAACCACAGGGAAAATAAAACGTGCATTGAAAACAGCAGTTTTAGTTCATATTGTCATTGTTATCCTACTGAATTCAAACCATATCAATTACTATTATGGCATCAAATAGGTAAAACATCAGCACCAAGAAAGTGAATTATTACCATCACAAAAGGCTGCTACTGATACTGCACTTCAGTGATCTCTTAGTCCACAAAATGTTGAGGTTACAACTAAGGCAATCAATTTTACTGCAATAGTGAGTTACTCAAAAAAGCCAGTGTCTCAAGAGGGAACTGAAGATAATCTCTGTCACAGAAGCAAATTTTTTACCTGAGCATTTGCCTTCGATGGTTCTCTGTCTCTGTCTGGATGGTCTGTCTGTCCGTCTCTCTATCTTGCTCTTGGGCCATTTGCTCCAGATCCTGATGGCAGCAACAACACGTCACACAAAACAGTTCAGATTTTAATCAAAAAATCCAACAGATGCAGCACAGTTAGTGTGTGTGACTGAGGTCGACTTAACCTGTATTCTAAGTCGGAGCTTGTTGAACTTGTCTTTGACCTCAGAGTTTAGCTCCATAAGAGCAGATTGAGGTCCGGGGCAATCCCTGATGTCCTGCAGGTAACACACGCAAACACACAATGTATGAACTAGTTAATGATTTCATAATGTTGCATACAGTATGGAAATTCAGCTCATAACGTATTGTCTCCAAATCCCCGAGTTTTCCAGGTTTAAATGTAAATATAATTTTATTTAATACTTCAAATATCAATTTTATCCCACTCGGTTTCTCTATCTCTATGTTTTAATTAACTTATGTTTCTTGAGCCATGTTGAGTACCAACAGTAATCAATAAAACATAGTACAGAACTACATATTTTTTACTATCGGTGGATATTTAGGCAAAGATTTAGCTTTCACGTCTGTAAATAACTTACGCAGGTATAAATAAAACCGTCAGTATGAATGAAACTAAATTATCATCGTTATATTAATGTGGAAAAATGCACATTTTTATTGTCTCTTTAACTGTTAGCGACCTACATTAACGTTAGCTTCACTTGTTTGTGCAACTTTTACACCTGTTGAGTGAAGAATGCACATGACATTTCTTCGGAATGAAACCAATAACAACAAGAGCAAAATAATATAAATCTGAATACGGTCATTTACAGAACCTACCTGAACAAGAGCCTTAATTTCCAGGTCATATTTTATAATTTCTTGTCCACAAATTCGGACGTGAACGTCTACACAAGACGCCATATTTGTTTTTGTACGGCAAGCTGGGGGCCCAAAAGACACGTCGCTAGGTAAAAGGCGAAGTAATAAACCTGCTGAGCCTTTTCCTTGTAAGGTGTTAAATCTAGAGGGAATATAGGATAAATATAATGATAATAATAAATTACAATCTATACAATATTATATATTACATTTTATAACTGAATACATTATTACGTATGTATGTATATTTTATTTTTTATATTTTAAATATTACATCATAATTGAAGACAACAGTAATTATAAAGTAAGTTTTTAACATTTTTAATTGAATGGATGCCTCTGAGTTGTATTAGTTTATAATTTTTTATTAGCTTTTTGCTTACTTGTGTGACATTATCATTATATCTCTCTTTGCTGTAAAAATATAACCAGAGTAGTATGGTTCTATGGACGTATGGATTTATGGTGTTGCACACATAAAGGTATTTACCAACTGGCTAAAGCCTGATATCACTAATTTATCTGTACTCAGGGCTTCACTTATGTCCAAAACATGTCTGAGAATCACAGTTTTTCACTGGGTGATGTGATGAAGACGAGCAGCGTATGTTAAGTCAATCCTGCATAGCCTTAACTGTGCTAGTGTAGAAACAGCTTAATATATTTGATCAAATCACATTTTCCTCTGTTTGAATACATTGTCAATTCTGTTTTTACATTTTTAGGTTTTGGGGATATTATATTAGAAATTAAACTAGTTACTGAATTCCCTGTGTAGAACCAAATGGACCTTGAAGGATGATTGCTACAGACAGAAGTCATCAATAAAAGTTTTGAGACAGACAATCTGAACATGTATTGTTTACTTTGTTTCATGAGCACAGTAGAGACTTTAGTCTTTTGTGTTTACCAATGCTGACTGGAGGAGGTCACATCGCTGAGAGTTTACATCATCATACGTGAACAGATGCATTATCATCCCTGTCATTTTACCCACCTTTATACCCATGTAAGTCTTTTAGAAATGATGTAGTCCTATGTTAAAACAGACGTGAAAATTAGATAAAACATTTGTATCTCAGTAATCTGAAACTCACATAAACAGTTACAGCTGTGAAAAAGTATTTGCCACCTTCCTTATTTTTATTTTTTGCATATTTGTTACACTTAAAAGAATCAGAACATCTGAACATCCGTGCCGACAGCTTTTTTCCCTTAATAAATTAAACTATCATTTAAAAGTGCCATTATGTGGTTACTCTCTCAAATCAAATACTATTTCACAGCTGTACATTAATCAACCAATTCAATATACAAGAGTCAGAATGGGGTGCTAATGGTTTTATTATTTTGATATTAAAATCAATAAACATAATCAGACTATTGTGGTTACAAGCAGAGTTGTGGTACCAACTCTTGGCTGATACAACAAAGGAAGGGCAATAAAAAAAAAGAAAGAAAAAGAGGCACAATTACACAACAGAGATTCAGGGCAGGTGTCTGCAGGATGTCAAGCAGCCAGAGACAAAAACTGTCAGAAGCTCTGCAACAGAATGAGTTGTTACAGTACAAACCAAACATCATATTTTACAATTTCCACACATGTGCATAAAACCAACCTTTGTGCCTCCAAGAAAAAAAAATACAATGAAAAACAAAAAGAAAAAGTTAGTTGAAACAAATGTATAAACCCAGCACAACATTTATTACACAACATAAATATAACATCTGTCAAGATATTGTTTTTGAACAGGCATATATGTGAACTACAAATATAGACGTCATTGCTAAAGAGAGGATCAAGTTAGTTTCAGCAGGATACGCTTTCTGCAGGTTTTGCTTCTTTATGAAATTATAATCACCAAGAGATCTATTGTAGAGCACTTAGCAATGAAGTACAGCCTTCCTACTGAGACTGGGGAGAGGAACACACACAGGACTAACTACAGAAAGATCCCATGCTGTTGATCTAGTCAAATAAGTTACCATACAAGACCAGAAGCATCATAACAATGGCATGTAGCTGTGGAGCTCAGAATGGCCGATACCTCCCACATCCTCTACATGTTTGGACTTGTATGGATTTCCTATAAAATCTTCATACTGTCTGTCATTATTAAAAGTGAAAAAGGAAACAGAACAGATGCTTTAATATAAACATTTTCTTTTTGATAAATGTCTCTCGAGCCATGCATTTTGGCAAGTCTGGAAGGAGATGTAAATCATTGCAGTGTTATATGATGAGTTGGACGTGTGTAAATATAGAAAGAGGGGTTTTGTTTTTATTATCAAGGGTGAGTTGTTGTTGTTGTTGTTGTTTGCTTTAATAGGATCAGCCTGCAGAAGAGGAAATGAACCCTACCCTGCATCATTCACTGCAGGGGAGGGTGAGGGGTCTCTGCCCACCAGCCTTTAGTGACCCCTGGCTAATCTCAGGGGCTCCCTGACAAGACAACTGCGAACCAAAGCCCTTCTGAAAACAAAACATAAAAAAAGCATCCAGAAGGAGCGAAACATGGCTGGCGCAGTGAAGTTTTCCCAGAAAACTGATCAAATATTCAATTTCCCCACCAAAGTTAGAGAGAGTGGGTGAGCTGATTCCGATGCTGAGCTCCAAAGCTGTGGAGCATCCGAACCTCAGCCCAGAGTCATGACAACAGAAGAGTTGTGTCAAGGTGAGGTTCTGATTACGTGTGGTTCTGTCTCTATATCGCCTTTTACGACCGTGTCAAACCTCCGATGACAGAACACTTCATGGGCTTTACAAACAAGAGTTAGTCAAAGTCACAATGAAACTATAACTTGTGTCATTTAACTGACAATAGAGCAAACGATTATGAAGACAAATATAAAGTAACAAGACACTGAATTCTGTTTCATCCTATTGATCTCAGATTCAGTCTGCATTAAGCAGAGTTTCAGTGGAGTGTGAAAGACATCAGAACACTAATGACACTTTTCCCAAAATGGTCAAAAAATATTATTTTAAAATGTGAAACATGTCATTTAAATGATAATAGCAGCCTTGACAGTAAATGTAGAGACAATTAGTATATTTGTATCTTCATATTAAAACACGCATTGTTCACTTTCAGTGTCATTTGTTTTTGTTGGATCTTGTTACAAAACAGTTTGAGTATTAGTTGACACCGACATTTTTTGATCATTTATTTGTAAATAAATTCTTAACTAGCAACCATTTAACTATTCATTAATCTACCAATTATAATCTTGATCAATTAAGTGTTCCCAGATTATCTATTTATCAAAATAGCTGGTTCATTTAGCTAAATGGTTCCTCTAAAAAAGAATTTAGTGGAATAATTCATAAAAATTTTTTTTAACATTATCTTAAAAGTGTACTTTTTGCACATGATAAGGTTATATTATAAGTGTACTATGAGTAAAGTTTCACTGTGACTTTGGTTCATGTCTGTGAATCGGATGTAAAGCCTTTGACTCATGGCAACGCCCACTTCAGTGGAAAACCTATAAAGTCGAGTTTCAACAAATTGTCTCTGTACATGTTAGCTTACAGGACTCAACAAATAAATATCAAGAAATGGCATGAACGCTGGGATCAGGGTAAAAGGCAATGAAACATAATTTAGGGAAAAAAATTCAACATGCAACATTTAAGTCAAAGTATAAATATCAAACCATAATATTAATTTAAAAAAAAGGTTACATATAAGCAGGACAGCGGCCATACAAAGATACAACATTCATGATCTTTCTGGATCCTGACGACAAGAGTCTCCCTCTGAGAATTTCCAAACAAAGTCAAACAACAGGAAAGAGCTCCATGCCATACTCGCATCTGTCTGTAAGATCCTGCTGAGGAAGACTAGTCTACATTCATCAGCAAAGCAGCAGCAGCAGAGTTATACCTCGCTATATCAGCATACAGCAGTGCAGCAGTCAGAAACACAAGACTGGCCCGAGTCATCAACAGAAGGAATAATATGGCTAATACAGCTTTTTTAACACAGCCATGTTAGCACCCAGCCACTGACAGATTAGCACCACAGTTTACCTCCATGCTCAGTTTGTCGCTTCATTCGCAACCTGCGACTCAGTGCCAACACTGACTTCAAGGAGGGTCTGGCACTTCATAATAGCAAAGTTAAGAAATGGAAAGTATTTTTTTGTTGTTGTTTTTTTTTTTTTTCTTTTCTCCTTTCTTTCTCAAAAAGGTCTCAAGAGGGAGCGACACAGCGCTCCATGTCGAAACCACAGAAGAAGAATGCATTGTAACTAACTAAGTAAAAAGCAGGCCCGAGTCTCCTCTGCCTCAGACACAGTGGAAGTTTACTTTTCTCTACACGGACACACCAGCGGTGATAGCAGCAGCAGCCAATACAGAAAACACAATAATGTGGCGTAGTGGGCAGAGAAAAAGTTAAAAACAGAACCAGGTTTCCCAAAACAACACCTACTTAGTCTGCAAGTTGTCGTATGCTCTTCTTCAGTATTACTTTAAAAGGAAATCACCCTTTAAACCAACGCTGAAGACAATCAGCTCTTATCTGCTGTTAAAGGCTGACACAAAAATGTTGGGTTAAGTTAAAATGAGGTTTTAATTTCATTGTTGTACTTCAAGTTTAGGTTTTGGGAAACCCAGCCCCTTGTTTCTGTAGGGAAACCCCCTCCAGACTGTCAGAAGGTGCAGATTTGTGTTCTCATATATTTGATTAAGGCACCTGGTTCAGCAGGCATCATTTTCAAAATATCGTTTTTTTTCCCTTGTATATGTAAAAACCAAGTGCAAGGTGAGTAACGCTGTTGTTCTTTTGACTGTCTTAAGAAAAAAGGGTGGGGAAAAACAGGGGTGTGTGGCAATAAGAAACTATTAATGCATCACTTACACTCTAAACCAAAATCTAAAGTCTCTTTGTGCTCGTTCAATAGCAGCAAGTATGAAATCATTCAACTGAGAGTATAGTGAGTCCAAAAAGCCATGCAACAACCTCATGATGGCCAAATTATTTCCCAATCTGCAAGCAACTCCAGACAACACTTGATTCTCTCAGTGCTATGCAGGGAATCGGCATGCAAAAAACATCATTCCCACTGCATGTTTTGTCACAAAGTACATTTCTGTCTGTATTTAATTTACACAGAGAACTACTGAGGGTAATAAAGCATACAGCCTCTTAGGAGATGAGGTGTTTTTACAAGCAACAAGGGCAGACCACATGGGTTAAACAAGACAGAAATATTTCAAGTGTCACCAAAGACACTCAAAGCCAGACTCTGGGACCTGACATCACCGCAGTGAAGTGAAGTCATTCTTTCACAAAGACTATTTGGTAATGCTTCTTTTAAAGACGCAGAAGGAGAAGGAGTACTGCAGGCATTTTGGTGTCGAATTCTTGAAAGAACTGCCTCAATACTATGGAAAACTAAGGTGCTTGTAATTTGTTTCCTTTGCCACCACGTGTGATGGTGCATGAAGCAACATTTCTAAAAGCGGAGTGGCATTTACAATGGTGTTTATAAACGCCAGTTTGACAAAATCAAACTTGATAAAACAGGTATTTAACACCAAGCAGAAGGGAAAAATGACACAAATACAACCTTATAGGCTTTCGATACATTACAGCCTCGACAATCACCTTCACCATCACCTCATTAGAGCACCTTTCACATGGTCATTTTATAAAGAAACCTTCAAGTAATTATTAATTCCTCATTCTGCTGAAAACTTGTTAAAAGCTGAAAACGGTGTTAAATAATGTTTGAGGACAAATGTCATATATGTGATTGTCAACTGACCAGCTTTGAGGAAAAAAAATAAAATAAATGAAAGTTAATTAACACTGTCTATTTTCTCTGGTACTAAGTGGCATAGTTTCAAGGAAAGCTTCAAGAAAACAACACAGTAAAACAAAGCATTACCAAATATTCAATATGCAAGTTGAATAAGTTGCATTTTAAATGGCCAACATTCAACCTGCTAATTCATTTTTTGTCCTAATGCACTAGAATGAGTATTTATTTTTTAATTTGTGGTGAATATTTTAAACCCTTTTCAGTGTAATTATAAACCACAGTGGTATCAAATCCAGGAGTCTGGCTTTTACAGAAGAAATAATGGCATATTTAACAGTAACAATCATACAGGTCATTAATACAGAAAACACCACTCTGATTTGGTCCAACAGAGAAATCATACCATTAATTGACAGAATGGAAAGTCTGGTCACATGACAGCTATTGGGACCAATAATCACATGGACAATGGTATTTCTGAGTTGATCTGAACAGATTCTAATGTAATTCTGGGATTATTTCTCGGATAATAAAAAGTAATCAGCACCACGTGACAAAAACCCAGTTGGGTCACGGCTGGAAGTCAGAATTAAATCCTTCAGTTGTGGTTGGTTGTGGTTGTTTGAATACCGATTTGAAGAACACAGAGAAACGTTGTGAATTCTTGTGACAAGTCTGTTGGCCTGTTTTTCAGTTTGTGTAGAGAGCATTGCACCATATTGATTGACATTGATAATTCATAACACGCACACACGCACACGCACACACAATATTTAGTACAGAGTAAAGAATGGCGACAATAATTGGAATACATAAATATATTTTCTTTTGATTTCATATGTTGTCACATATGTCAGATAGAAGAACGATATTACCCTGATTTGCTGAAGAAGAGCTTTATGGATCCACTTAGCTTTTATTGGACAAGAGTAGCACAAAGTTACACACTCTAGTAGCTTAATATTTGACTATATAGGATTCATCAGAATCTTCAGAAATAAAAAGAGTAAGGAATAGTTTTACTGGCGTGGATTTTCACTCATTTCCTTGACTGTTAAAATGCCACAGAGTCTTCTGGTTTGAATGTAAAGTTGCACAGCTTGCGCCCTATCATGTTAAATGTAAAAACCTGTGAGGACTCTCTCTTGGACCAGCCTTGTGATCGACAGCAAAACACTTGTTGGCCGGCCGTCAACCAGCGGCCCTTTAACCACTGTTGACCCCCTGTCAAACCTGGGCAAAATTTTACCTGAAAAAAAATGCACAAAACTTTTGAAGCCATTTTTCAGATATTTTTCACCACAGCTTCTTCAATCAAAGTTGTTTTGAGCCAATCAGGCTGAATGGTTTTGTTGTTGTTGCGACCATATATTGGCAGAACAATATCATAAGCCTCAGAACACCCCTTGGCAAATGACTTGTCTGCCGTGTTATTGTTTTTGTGTATGTGAAAGTGATTTAAGAAGGCAATAAGTGTCCGGATTGAGTCTCCATTTGTAATTGGCTTGCCATACAGTACAGCGATATAGTAACTTCCCCCAAGGCGGCTGGGAACAACATCTTTCAAACAAGCTCTTCCTGGCCGCCCTAGGCTAAACCACTCCTCATTAAGTCACAAGTAGAAATCAGTTTACAAATGATAACAATATAGCTCTCTGGAGAAATGTGTCTACACTGTACATCACCCTGAAGAGGAAGCCAAAGCAGAATCAGTTTTTCCATAGGAAACCTCTACTGAAGGCAAATGAATCATGACGCCAAGAGGGTCAGCATCAGGATCAATGTAGGGGCCCTGGAATCAAAACCCTCTTTTTTTTTTTTAATAAGACCACAAACACACCATCAACACGATCCCTGACCAGGAAATAGACACATCCTGTCAAGACACTGAGCTTCTCAAAGCCTTGCAATGATATTCTCTCATACAATACCTCATATCATTACACGGCTCCAGAAACCTTTAGATCTAACCCTCGTCAGGTCATACACCTGCTCCTTGCTAGTTTTTTGACCTGGCCAAGTCAGGTGATAGACACATCCTAGCAAGTACTCATTAAGTACACTTGCAGCATTCACACCAGGCCTTTTAGCAGCAAATGGAAGAAAAAAATGCTTTTGTTTTTGTTTTGTTTTTTTTCCTTTTTTGGACAAAGTGCTTTTGTTTTCAAACATATAAGATAGAGTATTCTATACATATATCTAACATTTAGAAGATACATATTAACTTATAGATTATTTACAAAAATGAATCACTACTAAGAAAATAGCTATGGACGGTAGGGGAGAGCAAGTCATTAGGCTACAACTAGACTAAGAATCATGTATACTTATCCTAGTTTGAGAAAAAGCACCATTTTTCCCTTTTTACACAAAACGGAAACAGTAAAAAATATATGTAGCACTAGCTGTTATTCAATCGCACAATATTGAAAGACCACAGCTCTGCATCACCATCGTCATACACACATCATTCTGTGAAGGAGAACTTTCTCCACTTCAAACCAACGCAAATTCAGCCTCGTTATGCTGTTATTTTTTGTTTTATATGCGTAGTAACTGCATTGTGAATTTGGCAAAATTTTGAAATTCCTGGAAGTGGCGGCATTTCCTCTATAGAGGTAGGGAAGCATACAGGCATCATGCATTTTGCAAGGTTGGACGTGCTGCCAATTTGTGGACTGAACTTTGTAACTATGTGTGTCTTGGTGACCAAGCGTATGCTTTAAAGCTGTGACTGGTCAAGAAGAATGTAAGCTGAGGACTGAAGCAAGGCCAGGCAGATACAGTTTAGCAATGCAACCTCTGATGCAGCAATGCCAGTGCCAGGAAACACAAAATTCAACCAAATTCAAGATTAAAGAAGGAATACATGTGCACAGAGCTGAATCCACATCAGTCCGGTTTCTCTTTGAAAGTGTCTGTGACAACTCTGAAGTTGGTTCTTTATCTGGCCTCACATCTTCCCACTGTAGTCCTCTGTCTTACTTCCTCTCCTGGACACATCACTGTCCTCATTACAGATGACAAGATGTCCTCATTCTCTCTATAGACCATTTAAACTACTTTGTGTTTTATATAAATTCAGTCCTGATTCTCTGTATTTCACACCACAGGGGTCAAGTGTCACTTTATATCTTAATCTACCAGATTGACTGTTTGCTCTTTAAGATTGTTTTCCTCTTTTCTTCCACATCCCCTTCTCTCCACTTGGAGAATCTGACCAACAAATTCTTCCAAACCAACAGGAAAGCCAGCAGGGAGCTAAAATACAAAAATATAACAATAACTTTTTTTTTTGTTTTTGTGTTTTTCCTCTAATTTTCTCAATGCAAGGATAGGCTTTAAAAATGTGTCATGCTTAAACATGAATCAATTGTCATGGAAAGTGGTATCTCACCAATGATAGCTATATCATTAATGTTTCTATATACAGTACTTTAAAACACAATTCAGTTAATATTTTGTTGATGAACTAGACCCCGCCTACACAAAGAAATCAAACAAGGGACACAGAACATAACATTTTGGTTATTGTTGGTGACATTTTGACAAACAAGCAAAAATGTAACATAGCTTATCTACTAGCGCTCTCAGTTTTTGCCCTAGATAGCGCCTTTAACACAATTAGCATGTGGAGGGAGGAATCAGTTCAGGAATGAAGTGCTTCCTAAGCAACAAATGTACTGGATAAGCCCAGAGATGGGATACATTTTTAGATTTTGTAAAAAATGAATGAATGTTCCTTTTCTGTACAGAATTGGACCCAAGCTAAATTTCACAGTTCTATGAAGTTCCCTGACCCTCCCACATTTCTTACATTCAATACGGCGTCAGGTAAGCTGTGCAAAACCTTACTTTAACTGGCTAGTCGCCATTTCGTTGCATGTGTCTTTGGTACAAAAAACAATCAAAATATAGTGTGCAAATATTTTTTGTAACTCTAAACGAAAATATCACTTAACCCTCCCCTGATCCCTAAAGACAGAGTACCAAAAACCATAATTATTCTATTGCAGAGCCCTCCTATATACACAGACTCTGTGGCATCACACAATGAGAGCTTCCATTTGCTTTATGTACATTCAAAATATCTTTAAACAACTGAAATACACAACAAACCCCACATGTGTCTCCTGCCATCGCATTCACTAACAACCTCCCTCAGTGTAATGTAGTCCTCTGTTTGGCTGGACCACAGGGGGGTCTGGCCAATCACCTCGTCTCGTTCAGTCTCTCTCACACACTCACTCAGACTTACGGAAACACACACATACATAAAAAAGGCACAATGAATTGAACTCTGATCAAACACTAGTATGAACACACCAAACTGTTAGCCTGGTCATCTCTACTGTACAAAAGGGAGAGCCTGTGCCATTTGTCACTGGGAGACACTTATGTATGTTTCCTCGAGGAGATGGATCACTGTTTATGTCATCTTCATCACCACCACCATCACCATCTTCTTCACAGTCTGCTCCCATACTGGCCCATTTCATCCAGTCCAGTTATAACCAGCACAAGGCCAAAAAGCACCAAACTACATACTTCCTCTCCACATGGTCAACTAAAGTCTCGTCGTTTAAGTCGACGTCATCAATATGAGCCATTATAAGCTTCATCCTACCTGCTGCAAATGTCAACCCAGCAGGATGTGTCACCTACTTTTTAAATTTCAACTGAACTTCTTTGTTTTCAACGTGAATCTGCCAACTCCTACATTTTATAAGAGCAAAGCTGATTGGCAAAGAGGGGATGGCATGAACATACTTAGGCCTTCAATACAAAATATTTCCTGCCATCCCCATAACATAAGAGCATGCTGCTAGATCCTCTGCAGCTTTCTTGGCAAACAGCACTTTTAATCAAAGTGCTTTTCTAATTGGGTAAATGCAACATCCTGGAGTTATGTTTCGTTTCCACACGAGGTGAACCTCTTTTCCAACCTTGACGGTGCCTGTAACAATTCGTCCTCTGTCATTACGGCCGCAAACAAGTTTGTTTAGTATTCCAGTGGTTGCACTCATATGAATGTCTCTGTCTCAGCCCTGGAAGCAAACCCCCAACAGAACCGACCTACACAATGCTATGTTAAACACATCTAATAATCACCAGTCGATTTAGGACATGCTATTAGCTATACACCTAACCATCACTTGCTTTTGAAGGTGCATTTCCCAACAGGTGCTCACGATGGTTTGGGAGATAGTGATGCACTGTGTCTGCACGCGGTGTGCAGAGATAAAAAGCTAGGGTGTATGCCATACATGGCTAAAACAAGCACACATACATACACACAGGGAGTGGTATGTGTGTTTGCGTGGCTAACAATGTGTATGTACTCTGGGGTGGAGGGGCATGCAACGGGGAGCATAGTTACAATGGGACAGCACGGTGGTAATGTTTAGTCCACTTGTCTCAGTGGACCACGGTTTGTCTAGATTTTGGAGGTGGGGACTCGCAGTCCGACCAGTCCGCCAGTGGGATCACCGCGTCCTGTGTTCTCCAAGATCTTGTTGACGAAATCTGAAGTCTGCCCAGCAACAGGTGATGACACTGTACGCACAGAAAGACAATGATGCATTTAGAAATGTAGGAGATTCCTGTCAAGACATAGCTTGATATATTGTATATGCTATTGGATTTTCAAGAGATTATTGCTTTTTCAGATAAACAAGATACATTTATATAACTGAAACAATAATATGCATCACTATATGCTTTTTTAGTGCTCTACACAACTTACCAGGTTTTATTTTTAGTGATTACATAATTTACCCAATCAAATGTATAAGAATTTGCTTAACAGTATGCATCAGCTAAGAAAAATTTAAATAGTTATTTAAATTAAATGTATTGTTGAGTACAGTATTAATCCTCTTTCACAAGATATTGTCAATTTCAGCATTTCAGTCAGTCACCTTCCGTAAAACTCACCGAGCGTGTCCTGGATGAGCCGCTCCAGAGTGTCAGTCATGTTGGTCGGACGCGGAGAAGAGTCTTCGACTCGCGCAACTATCTCCTCCTTGATGGCATTGATCACAAACAGCAGTCGATCTAAAGAGGTGTCAAAGCCCAGATTAGACAGAAGCATGAGCACAAAACACTGATTCAAAATGCATTAATTTTCAAGTGAGGGATAAAACTGCAAGCCCGCCCTAGTAATGTGAGAATGCTTAAAAACGGATACAGGTAAATAACATATGACAATCATCTATGTCTATAACTGTATTAATTCATATATCTTTTCAGAATAAAAGTAAAGATTCTCCAAGAAAGGTGGCCGTATCTGTCTTTCAGTTGTACTTTAAAACCATCTTCAAACAACAAAGAAACAACAGTCAATAAATACAATGTGTGCAGCTGTGGGAAAATGCTGCCATTTGTAATATTTTTACTCTTAAATGTGTTAAATATCAGTGTATCTCCTAATTTTACAGACATCAGATTCAGAAGAAATTAAAGAAGATCTACTAAAAATGCACAAAAAGCATGAGTGCAGTTGTTGATGAACTTGGTTTATAATGACATTAAAAACGTACCGTACTCTGTGCTGAGTCCCCAGAGCTTCACCTTGTTAGCTTCATACTGGGCCTTCTTTTTTAAACGACAAGCTCTACACAACAGAGAAGCAATGAAACACGATATACAACTCAGCATACTGACTACAACAACTTCAAACTAGGATCATGTGATAAAATTAGTAAATTAATTTACGTGGATATACAGTGAGATCAGTAGGATACACAATACATAGGCCTGTATACTGCATATATCAGCATGTTTTACCTGGATGCCAGCTTGTTCTTCTCCTTGCGGGAACGTGGTCGTGCAGTTAGCGGCAGCTCGCTCACTGGTGTCAAGTCGCTGATCACTTTGTTCAGCTTGCGGAGCTCAGTGCCGATCTGCAGCAATTTGCGTGGATTGGGAGTCAGGTCCTCAACATCTGTGCGGCGTGATTTCTTCAGCATGTATTTTCCTTCAAGGCAGGTGACAAATAAAGATCACTCTCAAAAGAAATGTTGGGGAACTCTTGTACACAGTCAATGATTCCCACTGAGTTTAGGTGAAACACACAAGCAGCTGCTGTGCATTTAAGAAAAACAATAATAAATGATCAAAAAGCAGCATGAGCCATCCTTTAAAAATAATCTGTGAGGTTTTAAACTGAAGAACTGAGTAAATCCTTGGTGCGTGTACAAACAGCTGACGTGCCTTTCATTTCCACAGATTTTTAAAAAGCAGAAGCATTTGCTTTTCATCAGAAATGACACATACTCCTTTTGGTTATGTAATATTTACAATATTTTTCATTTTAATTATATCACTGAAATATGACATGAACAAAATTGTGACACTGTGTCAGTCTTGCCTTTGAGGGTTTTTATAATGGTTTTGATGAACAATTATTAAGTCTTAAAGTAAGGATCATATTCTACAGTACTAGGTTGTGAACATGCAGTATTTTTCTCCAGTGTACAGTTTTTATATATGTGACAGTGTATATGTATGTATACCATGGAGAGGCCCGTTCTTCTGGTACAGGTTGCTAGGCAGCGTGTGTCTGTCCCACTCAGACGGTTTAAGCATTCGTTCCTGTTTGGAGGGGGTGAGCTGCTCGCTGTACTCCCAGAAGTAGCGACGCTTGCCTCTCTTCCGGCTGGAGACGCCTGCTGTCAGGCCTTTAATGTCCTCCATCAGCTCCATGTCACAGCCTGGTGGCGATGGTAGATAAAGGGAGCGGAGACGACGGAGAAAGTTAGTGCAAGAGGAAAAAAAGAAAAAAATGGAAAGTGACTGGTTACACATTAACCTGCGAGCATTAAGTTTAAGGCGTTGCTACCTGGCTCAGAGAAGGCGTCACTCATATCATCATCCTTATCTGCTTCATAGTCTTCATCCTCCTCCTCTTCCTCTTCCTCCTCATTCTCAGACAGCTCATGCTCACTGCCGAAACCCTCATCGTGGTCTTCGTCGTCTAGTTCCAGCCCATCGCCTTCTTCCTCCTCTGCCTCTTCGTCGTCCTCGTCTTCCTCATCTTCCTCCAGCTGGGAGGGTGCTCTGCCGGCCAATCTGCTGCGAGTCAGGAACAGTGAGTAGTTGTGTTCCTCCTCCTTGCTCTTCTCTGTGCCATCGACAATCAGAACGCTGCCACTGCCGCTAGCCCCAGCTACAATATCGCTGCTTACGAGCCCGGAGGTGCTACCCTCTAAGGCCTGGCTCGCCTCAACTAGCTGAGGCACGTGGGCAGACCAGCCTACAGGCATCTCTCTCTTTCCTGTTACCTCTACT
The DNA here is from genome assembly GCA_900302695.1 of Helostoma temminkii. Taxonomy (NCBI): domain Eukaryota; kingdom Metazoa; phylum Chordata; class Actinopteri; order Anabantiformes; family Helostomatidae; genus Helostoma; species Helostoma temminkii. The sequence continues at coordinate 68,728 of OMLM01002464.1, forward strand.
CTCCTCTCAAAGCTAGTCAGGCTGCCAGGGCCACCCGCTGCAGCACCTGGAAGTCCAACCAAGGCGGCGTTTGCTGAAGTAGAAGCGTTCTCATCTTGGGGCTGAGAGAGAGGTACAGGGGGATGTGACCGCTCAAAATCTGTCTTGGAAGGTATCTCGTGCTGAGTTTTAGGCACGGAACTCACACGGACTTTCGCCTTCCTCACAAAGTCAGAGCCATGGGATGTTGGGGCTACCATCTTCGTTCCTCGCCCCTGGGGTTTGCCTTGAGCTTGGCCGTGGTCCTGCACAAGGCTGATGTGGTTCTGGGTCTTGCTCATAGTCTCAGTGCTAGAGGGAACAGGTCTGGTGGCTTTTTGAGAGCCTTCAGGGAAGTCTGGGAGAAGGCTGCGTGAAGGACGGGAAGAAGATGTGGCACTTGGAGAGGGTCGTGCAGAGCTAGGGCCCAATCCTTGGCCAGGGACCAGTGGTCTTTTGCTCTGACAGGGAAGCTGGGAAGGTTGAGGCTGAGGCTGTGGAGGAGCCAAGATAAGGTCAGCAGAAGGGTAGAGCGCCTCACACACAGACTGAGAGTCTTCGCTGTTGAGCTGAGCCAGTGTTGGGGTTCGTCCAATCACTTCTTCATCCTGGTAGGGACTAGAGAAATCATCCAGTCCAAGGAAATCCACCTCTTTGGTGCCCCAGATGTCACAGCTGGCCAGCCGCGTGTATCTGTAAAAACACAAGCAGAAGATTTCAGAAAAAAAAAAACTTAATGACAAAATGAAAGATTTGAGGTGTTTAAGTGGGCATATCATTAAAGAAAAAAATCTTCAGAAGTTTTCTTCAGAAGTGGCAGGACCTGAAAGCAGTCAAACCTCTTCATACGACAGGATACAAATAGATACCAAAACCAAACCCTGCGCTCAGATGCTGCAATAACACAACATCTGGTGGTTTAGGTTCCACACACACACACAATCTGTTTAAGTCTCTTTGGGGTGCTGTTGAAAACAAATACTGTTATGAGAAACAAAAGTACCACAGAACAGACAAGCTAAATATGACTTCTACAGAATAAGAAACACATTCCATGACAAACAAGAGCTACCAAACAACAACATGGGTTGAGGTTGTAAGCTAACCACAACTGCACTTAAACATGACCTAAAGCAGCAGCAGATTATTCTAACCTGACAACATTATTCCACCTCAGTTTCAATTGCGTTTAGACTTCAGAGACTGTTGTCAGGCCTCAGCTGGCAATTAACATTCGAGGAGAGAGCACACAAACTATTGTGGCAGCAAAGTTGCAGGACAGATGGAGCATCACCTGAAATCTCAGGAGGCTCCAGCAGACAGCTGCTTGTTGTTTAAACCCACTCCCTGATTGTAAGCAAGGCCATTACCTGCTTTAAATCTTCCACTGTCACAGTTGTGTCAGACCAAGATGGCCTGCCTTAACAATTACTGAACAGTGACCATACACTCTACTGTAATACAAACTGTGGCTATTTGCAATAAGAAGTAGACATGACACAGGAAATCACAGAGAAATCTCCTTTCTCCATTGTTGGGACCACAGACCATGTGCTAAGCCAAATCAAACAAAGAGCCATAAAACTTTGGCCCACAGGCCCGATTTGAGTTGATAAAAAGGTGAGCTCAAACGGGACCCCCGTCATGTCAGGTTTAAAGTAACGGACCTGCCGTTTCTTCATTATCTCCAGCCCCTTGGACCGTCCACTGACGGAGATACCCCTGCAACCAAGAACTTCTTTGTTCTCAAGGCCCACACTTTTGAACTCTGTTTTGCTGCCGCTTTGCATTCTTTTTGTTTTTGTGCACATTTTTCTTCCCATTGGTCATTTTTTTCGTTCTTGTTGAAGCATCAGCGCACCAACAAGGATCACAGGATGGGACATTTTCCTTGCTGTTTCACCAAAATCCAACAGCAACAAGAAGAGGCAAAACTTGTCTGATGCAGAGATATAAAGCTAGATAACGAGATAGAGGCTGTTACATAGCTCAACCACATTCACAAGTAGAGTTTAACTTTTACGAGTGTTAAATTTCTATCTTGTTGAATAGTGTTGTAATGTATTGTTGAATATCCTCCATGCTCGTTTTCTCTCTTCTCCCTCTGTCCATCCCTCTACTAACCGTTCTTCGTTCTCCAGAGTGTGTGTGAGCGCACACTTACACACAAACACACACACCTGTACTGTATATATATATATGTTAATCGTACTGTCAGTAGTTGAATTATAGTGTGCCTTATTTCATTTGAAACTGTTTTGATTGTTGGTCATTGTTGAATCTGCTGAATAAAGTTGTTATAGTTTAACTGGTCGGTGTTCATGATTGTTTGTGTACAGTGGTGCAACACCAGCTGAGTAAAGACGGTGCTCTCACCCCTTCTTTTAGACTGATTTAATAAATTGGTTTTGGTCCCTGGAAACAGGGTGGTGCCCCGTTAGTAAATTTAGTTATTAAAAAATGTATTATTATCAATCATCATGAATAATTGATAATATTTTAGCTAATAACCAAAGTTATAATAGGCGTAAATTAACCTAATTGGTGCTTTACGTTTGGTGTTTATTCCCAACATAATTGGTGCTCAGGTTACAACACCATTCAGCTTCAGCAGACATGTGGTTGGTTGTACTGCTAGTGGGATTAAGAGCACAATGTACAAAGTACATGTATGTACAAAGTGGAGTGTGGAGTAGAGACCATCTAGCCACCATCTTACTCTTGTATACTTGCTATACACTTGATTTGAAAGGATGCTGCTGGAGTTTACTGGATCTTTCTGTAAACAATGCCTTGAACGACACAAACAACAACAACAACAACAACAACATACATCTTTTAATTGTTTCCCACTTCCCTATACTCTTGATGACTCTCTGCCACAAGCTAATTCATTCCTACTGACTTTAAATTGAAATAAATTGCCAAAATATTTCTCCACATTTTCTTTAAATTATAAAAGTTGGAATTGTGTGTTTTTTGAGATATGGTACTAAAGTTGTACTAAAGTATTTAAAAAGTGTAAGATTTTCAGCCGCACGCTATTCCACATTGGTGTCTGGACTTTCAGCAGCAGGACACTGTAATGTATATTGTAATGGCTCAAAATAATCTGCACTGTTTCTGGTCTTAATAAAGAAACATGTCACCAAGTGAGATCAAATTAACAATTATTGAAATGTGCCAGACAAATCATTTAAAATATCACAACAAAAACATAAAAGCAACTTTAAATTGTACAAGCAGACCAGCTGGCACATTACCACTGCATTTTAAGTCTTCTGGACACTAAACACAACACAACCTCCGTACCATGTAATAACATCTAGTTAATAAACAGTCCAAACATATGTTCTGCACTGCACAGTCCTTGGCAATGAAAGCCGCCTATTGTTCATCAGTTTATGTCTCATTTACTTGCTGCTGTTTTAATTTGCACTAAAAATAGGCTGAAGCAGATAAGTAAATAATTTAGTACCTGGTGAGGTCTTCCCAGTATGAGTCCCACTGTTCGAACGCTGAGGTGCTGTAGACCGTCTCACACTCGCCCTGACCCATGAGCTGATCCACACAGCCCTCCACCTCCTTCCCTACATCCCCGGCTCCCACCATGCTGTCCCCACAGGGGCTCTGCCGGTGGGTTATGTCTCTATCCTGCAGAGATGACAGAAAGATGGAGTCATGCAGGTCATGGGTTAGAACTTTTAATGAGGTTTAGTTTTTGATTACTGCGACCTTAGATTCCACTGTAAATAAATATTTACAAATCTAATCATATATATATAAAAAAAAATCTTGTCCGAAGACAATTATATTTAGTATTAGAGTAAACCAGTGACAGTCTTCTGTAGATGAACGCGAAATCAGGCAGTGCTAATTGGCTAATTCAGTTTTTAATTTGTATCCTGTTTGTCAAATGTTAAAAGAAAAATAAACTAAAAATGGACCCAAGTTGTTATGCAGTTGTCTAATACAGTAAAAGCTCTCTTTGGATGTGTCAGATTTCCTTGGTAGAACAATAAATAACATTTAAAGGGCTTCTTAGTCAATTCTTTTGCTTTAAGTGATAACAAGTAAAGGACCCCTGTTGTGCCGAATATATTTATCAAAATTATCATGGTGCGAAGTGGAGAAACTAAAGTAACGGTTGGAGACAGAAAACAGTCACTGTCACTGTCAATATACTGCAAAGGTTGAAGATGTATATTATTCACTGGCTCCTAAGGCAACAGAAAGTCATGAGTGTTGAAATACTGCTGAAGGCTAAGATTTTTTCACTGTATTTTTTATTTTCTAACCTCACAACATTGCCATTAGGAGCTGTAGCTATGGTACCCTGAATGCAGAAATATGTACTCAAATACACAAAACATCTTTATAAACTAAACAACAAGAGGAGTGGGAAACTTTGGCTCATGTTTGAAATAAATCTGCACCATTGAACTATCAATATGCTTACAAGTAGTAAAAAAGCGGGAGCATATATAGTAACATAAACAATACAAATACAATAAAGTGCATAAGGAGAAGATGGTCTGCGTTTGATATAATGTAGGTGAGTTTCTGTGTGGTGTTTGGTATAAATATCTTATAGAAAACGTTGCTACTCACTGAGGTTTT
>OMLM01002464.1:75488-86193 GCA_900302695.1 Helostoma temminkii
CTCTCGCTGGGTGGTAACTAGACGCAAACAGCAATTGTCTAAGTGTACGTGTGTGTGTGTGTGTGTGTGTGTGTGTGGAACATGTTCACACAGTTCATCTATATCTGTCTCCATTTCAATATCCATCTGAGGGTAAGTGGAAACAGGCCTTAGTGGTCTGTGTCACTAGTATCTAATACAAATTACCATTCATTTTGAGAATTACAATGATAAAGAAAAAGCAGAAGGAACAACAGTTTGGAACATAAATAAACAAATGAGATCATGTTCTCCCGACAATGAAGGGAGAACATCTCATGTGCAATGTCTCTATTAAAAAAAAACTGAATCCTAAATTATGTTCAGACGCAACACTGTGTCAATTTCACACACACTTATTTATTTAAAGAGACAAAGTCCACATATTCACTCACTAACTCATTCACTCTTAGCCCATCTGTCCCCAACAGCTGTTTGGATGCAGCATCTACAAATATCATAGTAAACCAAGTTCAGTCACTCATTTACTTCATTTGTGCTCCTTTGACATCGCTGCCTGTCTTTGGCTGGTTACTGATTAGTGGATTTTGCTCTGTTTCTGATTTGGTTCATATATATAAAGATATATATTATAATTTCTTTAAGTGTATAATTAAAAAAAATGATGTCCATTAACGTTTGACAATATTATGGCTTTCCATAAAATGTATTCAACAGCTAAAAAAAAATAAATCTAAAATTATCCCTGTGTAGGAGGAAACCCGTCTACCTGTGTGCCCATGGTGGCAGCTCTCCTCTGTGGCTCCTCTTACCTGAGGCATTGCCAGGCAGAGCTTAGAGCTCCAGCGGGGGAAACCTCTGGGTCTCCTATCCAGTCCCAGTGGTGTGAGGTTGTCTGCTCAGCACAATAAATCACTGCTGAGGGAGATGATAGCACAGTGATGGTGGATGCAGCCTGTGAGGCTGGGGGAGAGAGGGAAGGGGTCAGTAACCTGGTTTAACCTGGTTTAACCTGGTCGTCTGTGGTCTGTTGTGGTCTGGTGGGGTCCTCTGTATGCTTCAGGTCTGTGGTAAAAACAAAAAGAGAGTGAAGAGAGAAGAGAATTAAAACCAAAACAAAAGGAAACGAAGAAAAAAACCACTAGAAACACGCAGGCACATTTTAACCACAACTGCTGAGTTTGTTTGTTACTCTCACAATAACCTGCAAAAGGATGAACTCTGTTAGCAGGTTTCACCTCAAAGACTGATGCAACAATTCAGCTACTTTCTGTCAACAATAATACTTCAATAATTTACTCCGATTATTAAACGTGAAAAACTTTAAATTAAACAACTCGTTTTTGCTACATTAGTCAGCAGCAGGTTTGAAATTCATCTCAAACTTTTCTATTCTTCACAAATATCCTATATGGATGGGCAAATTGGCTCCTTCATTTGCAGACCATCAAAGTGTCTTCACTTTGTTAAGAAAAACAAAAACTGGCATCCATCAGACAGCCAGGTGTTTCAACTACCTGACCATGGCAAACTAATCAGCAGGTATAGCATGCTGATTTAAACAAGGAAGCAGATGTTTACTTTCACATGCCTTAACTCATGATTTGATGTCATCAGGACACATTGCTTGAGTAAAAGTCTTTTAACTTTCTTAACACAGCAAAATACAGTAAATACCCTAGTAATACAGTAATACTCTAAATGTGCACTAGCATTCAAATATCAAGCAGCCAACAATGCTAAACCACCAAGAAGCAGAACAGTCCCAGAGTTAACTAAGTTGATGCCAGTTCTTCAGTAACACTTCAGTGGACACTCAGATTTAAAAGGTATCTATTCGTATGCAAATGATAACAAGGCTCTTTTCTTCAAGGCTTTGGAATATGCAACTGTCACACCCTCATCCTTATATATCTCTTTCACATATTCATGCTTAGTCTTTTCACTATATGGTTAAATAGTATGCTTTATGGCTACATCTTGCTGCAAATAAGCCGCACGGGGACAATAAAGACTTACAAGCTTGAATTGAATATATCGCTGCATGAATTATTCATTATTTAAAAAACCAATTAATTGCTACACTCTGAGAGCTATTGATATAAGGACTGCGAGTAAATGAAAGCTGCACTGTTTCCTCTCCGTGCAGTTCGCGAAGTGCACATGTATTCTGTCTGTTATAAAGTTGGTATGGTATAATAAATGATTTTCAACTGCTGCCGATTTTTTTAGTGTGTCAGACCAGAAATATACGTGCAAAAATGTGAATGTACTAAAAATAGTTTTGAATGCAAATATAAACTGAACTACAAAACTAATGTTTTATTACAGTTATGGACTAAATTAGATACTATAGTTTTTATATATTACAAATGTCAATGTGCTGCGGCGTAAATAATATTTCTAAGCGGCAGCGAGCATTTATTAAACTAAGCAAATGGTGAAGATGCTTACTATTTAGCATGTAAGCGACTTCATCGCTGCCTTTTCATGGAAAAGGGGAATTTATTTCAGCTGCCACAAGGTATTTGGTACAGCACAGCGTGAATGAAACTGAAAGTAAGCAAAATTTCCCTTTAGGTTTTCAGAAATACCCTTGTACGGTTCATACTCAACTACAACAACGAAGCTTTTGTTTGTCACATCAATAGTTTCTGTATATTTGAAAAAGCACATTATGATCACATTATGTCCCACTGGTTCTAAAAATGCTTGAACTTTTGCTTTCAGGCCTCCCTCTGTGCTGGACTGGGTCTCTAGTGCTGGACCTAAAGTCAACACAGAATTGGACACTAGTCTGTCATTATGTCATCTCTCCTCCTCTGCCCTATTTGTTCACTTCTGCTTTCACAGACTTTTGGCCTGAATATACTTGTGACATAAACAAATTCATGAGTTTATACGTCTAAACAAACACGGCAGACCAGATTAAATGTTCTGACTGAGACTACAAATACAGTATCTGTTGTAGGGTACTGGAGACAAAGGGGGGACGTCAAGTCCTTCGTTTAAATATTTATCTAACATGTTAAAGAGAGAACTTGAGAAGGACAAGTGCTCAGCCTAGCCCTGGTGTTACAGCGTATTCTGTAACCCCTCGGATTCTCAGATCTCCTACAGCAGCAACATGTTGAACTTCAGGTAATGTTAAGTTCACTGTGGAAAACATCAGCAAATCATTTAAGTGATATTCACTGAATGATAAATATAACTTGATTGAATATTACTTTTAATGAAAGCAAAAAAATATTTTCTGACAATAAATCCGCTAAGTGATTAAGCTCTTATACAGTAGGAAGTAAGAAAATGTGGTGTTTATAGTTGATAGTGCTCTTGTTGCGCAGTTAAAGGCAAAGCATCGGTCTGGATGTGCAAATATTTGTCTGCATTAAAATGACATGCAGTGCTCTTCATTGTGCTCTTACTCACTGACAACACCGTACCACACTAGGAAGTCCATTAGCAAAGAGCCCAAAGCATACAGCTCTCTGCTATCTCCCCAGTCGTTTCCGGAAGTTGTTCTGAGAACAAGCTTCTAAAAAATGTGTTATGCAGACCAATACCTGCCTCCATCACCTCTTCACACAGCACCAACTTTTCCAAAACTAAATGCTTCATCACATTTGTTCAGTGTGCATTTGAACTGTTCTGAGTTTAGCGTATCAAATGTTACCTTAGCTTTATTTTTATCATCACTGTCACCTCTTTCACCCTCAAGCTTAATTTTGGAGTCTGCTGGTTTGTGGTTCTCTTGCTCGCTTGCACTATCAACCCACCACAACACATGTGCTGATCTTCGGTCCCTTTGCATAGCAAATAAACGAGAATATGCATAGAGACATTGCCCCATGCATTAAACAGCTGACACAATCGTTCACCAGTCCTTCTACTCTAAAGCTGGGGGACATCACCATCACTTCCTCTCACTGGTTGCTGATTGGATCAAATGAACTTCACAACATTGATTTCTGTCCCCATGAATATTTATACACAGTTTGCATAGAGACAGGAAGTGGCAGTGCACACTGCTAGTGCATCAATATTTGTAAACGCAACACCTCTACAAACACCGAAGCACATATAAAATCTTAAGTCTAATTATGCTTGTACACTTAAACTTCATTATGTATACATGATAAACATATTAAGAAGCACAGCTTCTGAAATACAAATTGTAAATATCATCTCGATATGTACTTCCTTCCTGGACAGCTGTGCCTTGTTTCACTTGTAGCGGAACTAGATCGGGGAAACATATGGTCTGAACACAACAATAACATCAGCATTAGTCCAGACTCTCTGCTGTTATACAAGGAAAAACAAAAAATTATAATGGCCAATGGTCTAAACGGGTCACCGGGCGTCTCACCTCACCAGTCAAAGCTACACTGAATATTTTCCAGCAGCAGAGTTTAATATTATCCAACTCTCTGCACAGTAGCTCAGACAGGCTGTGATGTAGAGCCGGATATTTATGACTGAGCCTGACAGGCCCCAAAAGACTGGAGCTGAATTTCCTCTCAGGTTTTAGTCATACTTAGTCCAGCAATGAAAACGACCAGCATTAAATGTTCTCTTTCCTTATACACTGGGTTGTAACTTGGTTTAGACTCACAGCAGCCTGAACGGTGAGCTTAGGTCAAAGTTCTTGCTTCATTTTCAAAACTTTGGATGTTCATTTTTCCCTCTAAGGCTGTGACAAACAAATGTGCAGAGTAATGTTCATTAAAGAAAGGTAGATAAAGTGAAGACAGATATTGCTGGTCAAATGTTCAGGACAGACATGAATATTTGTCCAATCACTGAAACAAGAATGGAAGTGTGGTTTAGAACTACAGTAACTTATAAAAACACAGTTTCTTAGCGTTTCTGCTTCAGCAACTGCACAAACTTGAAAAAGACCTAGACCGACCACAGGGGACGCAGGAACAACTCAGTTTCAGCTACCGTTCACTTCAGCAGCTCAAAAGCAAATTCAAAATAGGTTTGTAACCTCCTCTACTGCAGCAGAATCACCTGAGTTGTCCATACGCATTCAGTGTCACGTGGAAAATGTGCTCATGTCGTCCTCTCTACTTCCTAATAATGTCTCCTAGCAAACATCGCTCCTCTTCTTAACTACTACATCTTTTGTATGTTTTATTTCCTTGTTTTTGTTTTTTGAGGGGTTCACAGCATCTGTAGAGTTCACATATTGATCAGTCCACAATTATACATACTGCCTAGATGGAGATGATTTGTACTGCAGCTACTCCCATAAAAGTGGTCAACCAGCCAGGATCCCTCCAAAGGCACAACACAGTGGTCAGTGAGGTGAAAAGTACTCAAGAGTACAGAGTAAAGACTTTGAGGATTCATTGGAGCTGGTTAACATCTGTCTTTATGACTAAATCATAAACAAAACATTCAAAAGGCATGGTATCTAGAGGTCTTCAGAGGTCCACTTAATTTTGAGGATCTGAGTCAGAATGGGCCCAATTTCATCAGGTCAGTCAGGTCTTCTTTTACTGTCTGTCAATATGTCCAGGACCCAAATAAATGAATGGACCAGAGCCTGCGTGTTGTCAATCGGTAATGATGTACATATGAGCTGGGGCTGTCGCCTTTACTTTCTTCACCATTACATTGTATATTTAATGGGTGTGTTCAAAAAAGAGATGAAAGATTATGACTAGGGACAAATTAGCTATAATCATATTTATGATGATATAAGACAAAATAGTCTTAGCCTGCTCCCGTCTGGAGGGTATCAGTTAATTGAAATGTTGTGTATTTTATTTTGTTAGAGTCAGAAAGTTAATAACATCCAATTACAATCTATGATGCTATTGCACTTTTCAGATCATTTAGATTTTGTATGATAAAACATGCTTTAACTGCATCATTATTAAGTACTCGTATCAGTACTCTGTATCGGCAAGTACTCAAATTTAGGTACTTGTACTCAAGTCAGGGAAAAAGTGGTATTGGGACATCCCTATCAATTGATTCATCTTTCCATGTCAGAGTTATTTTAGAAGCGTACAGCGTCCGGCCTTTATTATGGAGGGAGAAGACAGGAAAAGAGAGAGAGGGACACAGCTGATACACAACATGAATCATTTGAACAAAATAAATCCACAGTGGAAAGAGATTCTGTGAGGCACAGTTTCATTTTCAGTCGGACTTCAGTTTGGTTTAAAAACGAAGGAGCATTGCATCTCTCCCTTATTCATTGCTCTGCAGCCTCATATAACGTACATCTGTTGTTTGGGAGAAATTTACCTGGTGAAAACGTCCATTCTATTAAGGCAGACCTTTTTTTTTTAGTTACGAAATCAACATTTATGGCTGACACACTTCTGTGGTTCTCAGATATTTAGCTTGTGTCTCTGTTGTGTGCTAGGAATTGCTAGGGATTACACTTGCATGAAATAATATACATGCATTATCATGGACAATATGATATGGCACACCCCTTATTATCAGCTTTAAAATATTGGTTTCCTGATTTTTGTGAAGATCAGATCACATTTCATGTCCAATTTATGCAGACAAATAAAAACAAACAGAGCCATTACATTTGCAACTTTAACTGTGAGATGTGGGAGTCACAATCAAATCTTTCTACGAATGTACAGTCACACAAGCAGCTGTCTACAATATGCCCAAAACTGACTCACACAACAGCCGTGTCTTATTTGCTGCTGAACTTCCAGATGAGCCTAATGATTGACTCATTAAACAAAGAAAAGACAATAGTGACATTAGAGGATGGGTGTCAGTAAAGTAGTAGGGATACAACCCCGAGCAGTATTAAGTTGATGAGTCAGGCATGTTCACACATAAGAGGTGTTGCTAAAAAATAAAACTGTAACAGCATGTGTACTATATATAGGTTAGTAAAGATCTATTCTTAAAAACATAATTTGGTCACCTTTAGCTATAAACTGTGACACACAATGCAGACAAAATATTATATTTACTACTACTATTATCTTCTTCTTCATTAGTTCTGAACAAGAAGAGTGTAGTTGTGACTGTGCTGCACTTAACTCATAGCTCCACGATCATGCACTACAACAGCTTACATTCTCCATCTCACAACACTGGATCTGATCCAACTAGGCCAATCAGCAGTGTCTGATTTAGAATGAATTACCCACTGATACCAGTCAGTCCCTGATCCCTACTGAGATAACAACAGGAGACGCCCCCTGTGTTTTCACAAAAAACGACATGAGAGTCTTTAAGAACACCATTAAAGGTCCAAAAGTGTGTATACAATATGACAATAGGCAAACAGAACGGTAACTATAGAGTACAGTAATGCTAAAATTATGTGTTACTCTGTTTACTGACGTTTTGTATTTTTAGCACTATTCTATACTCGATGATCAGAGAAAATATCTAAAGTACAATGTATGACAATAACTTCTGGAAGATGAAGTACTGTTAATGTTATTAGCTGCACCTGTGCTTTGACTACAACAGGTCAGAGCTGTGCCTCTGGGGGTAAAGTGGGCCTTCTATTAATGACAGTTTGTCTTGTCAACACGTATTTGGCCAAGACAGTGAACCCGTAATGGTTTCCAAATTGGCAGGCCAGCACTTTGCAGGCACCTCATTGTAGCTTACTGCCCTGAAAGGTGCTGATACTGGCCTGTGAGTGTATGTGTGAAAAAAGAAACGGTAAAGCCACTTGGATAATAGAGCTATATACATGCTGCCATTTACTGTTTCAAAATGCCTGAGAAAAAAGTCAATTAACCAAAGTAATCTGAAGATACAGACATTAACAATTAATTAAAATACAGTTGTCACTGATTTTATGTTGTAGTAATTGTTGATTTTCTCAGAAAGCCAAACAGCATGCAATGCTAATGAACAAGAGAAAAAGGATACTCGTAGGGGTGTGAGATATGACAATATTAGATTGTGGACAATAAAAATGAGTACGAGTTGCCTTCACAGCAAGATTGTTAGTATCAGTACACATTCAATCAGTTGCAGATCTATGGCCTATACCCAACATGCAATTTAATAAAGTCTGCATGTCTGATGGCAACACAACAAACCTTTTAAAGTGAAAGTGAACAACCAAAAGAGTATACTGGCAGTCAACAAGACCCCACGTGAGTGCATCAGCAACAACAGCCAGTGACTACAAGACCAAAACAAACAACTCCAGTGACAGCATTTAAGAAAGACATAGAGGTAACTGCTGCAGGGATGAAAATACTGCTCAAAATATTGAATTCATGTTGCGAGATATCTGACTGCAAATATTATTCAGCCATTCCAAATACTGTCAGGATTCAACACAAAAATCACTATGCTTGAAAACGATAACAACTTCATGGTCTAGTCGCAGTTCTGAACCTTATTAGAGTCTGACCATTCATTCAGGTTTTGTTATTGTGTAAGGCTTTTTAATAGGGAAATGGGGAAATTAACTTTCTTGTGAATGAAAACATTTATAGAATCAAAAGATAGTTCAGCTTCTTGATCAGGATATGCCATTAACTTCCACACAGCTCATTTAGTTAGCCCTCGGTAATGTTCTCATTATATTTTGGTTTCCATATGACAGAGAAAAACAATCTGCTGTTAGCATACAAGCACAGTAATATGATAATAAGCAATAATTCTGAGTATAATTAAATATCTTCTATTAAATGCATGTGATTATTTGACGTATGGATGATATTAGCACATGCCCTTCAGTTTACAATGCCTTTTTTTATTATTCCTCACAGGTAAAGGGCAGCAATTGATGACCAGTTCGTGTCCACGCATTACAAATGCTGATAAAAGCACCACGAGGTGCAGTTTCCTAAAACCTGATATAACAGCCACGACACCATTAGATAAACACAAACAGTACACGTACTATTATGACGTAGCAGTAAAAATTGAAAATACAACAGTATTATGACAAATCCTCTAAAAGTGACATGAAAATCCCACCCTTTCCTCTCTTTGTCATGGACTGACATGTTTTGGAAAAGCACAGCATGTGAACACAAACATCGACATCACAACAATTATCACCACCTGACATGCACGTATAGATTACAAATGACCTATTATAAACATCAATGAAGCCATAAATGTCACCAGTATCTCTCCAGTCTCTGCACTCAGCACAGATCCTCAGCAAAGCAAAACAAACCTCAATCTAACCCTCTGTGCCAACACCCACGTAATCTCTCTTCCCTATTCGTCGAGCGGAGAAGACATCCCGCCCCCTGGCGTGTCTGAATGGCTGATAAAACTGTCAATCACGGGAGCTGCTTCATTATAAACAGCCCGACTCAATCTAGGTTGAGTCAGAAGATAAACAAGTTGGAGGCCTACATGCCCGTGGCCTACATAGCTATGTTTAAAAGATATTTAAAGTCAAATCTACCACAAAACACGAGTGCAACACAGGATTATACGCTAATCCATCACATTTGCATATACAGAATGTATATAACAACAGAAACACCAATGCCAATATTTATTTAATTATGTCTGTTTTTGAACTATACAGCTTGTTGTTTGGACGAAAATCGAAACAAATCTATTATCTTTAAGTAACGTCAACATAAGAGATATCCTACGTGTAGACATAAGTGTGGTTCCGGTGCATTATTTACCTTAGATCACATGGAAATTTCTGGTTTGCTTTTTTTTTTCTTTCTAGCAGCAGTGGATGTGTTTGGTGTTGGGGGGCGTGTACCTCCCGAGAGCTAGTGCTGCTTGCAAAAAGTCAGTGTGGAGCCTTTCACTGGCCCACTGAGGTTTTTCCTACCGCAGATATAGTTTAATAATATTCTACTACATATATTAATGACACACTTTAGACAGTTTTAAATGCACTCAGAAGTGCATGACAGTTTAAAAGTAGAGCACAAGCCGAGCTTCTTACATAAGTGCAGTTTTACCCATCCTGACCCTGGGTCACACGTGTAACCCGACTTCTGGGAAAAACTAAACAATGACAAAAATCAGCTGAACGTTAATATTCACGCGTTTATATTCGGGTGGCATTTGGCAGTGGCAGAAATTTGAGTAGCAGGCTAACGTTAAATGGAGCGGTAGCTACACGCAAACACTTCCTGCAAAAGCTCGATAAACTGCAAAGCACAACAAGCCACGCATTAGCAGCATTCATTTGCCTACGAGTGTGGTTTTTAACGCGGAACTGACGAGCCTGGTTTCCTTTTCACCCGCAGTTCTCACAGTCAGTATGGCCTCCGTCCGCCCCCTTCCTCATCCCAGCTGAAGCCCGATAAACAACAACCGTCCTGCCTTTAGCTTCAAAGCTAATCCTCCGCCGCGACGACAACACAGCCGTACTGCCCAACAAACTTCACTCAAAACTGCTGGGTGACGGTTCTACTCACTTTAAGGACGCCCACCCATGCGTCTCGCTTCGCGTAGGTTCTCGTGTTGAAGATAACAAGGCCCCCTTTTCAATGGAGTCCACACGCTGGTGCAGCTCTCTCGGGTTTGTTTTGTTTTTCTTCTTCCTGACGGGTTCCTGGAAAGCGCGTGACTGCCCGATCACGTGGTGCGCCGCTCGACCAATAGGAGCGGAGCCCGAGGCCGCGTGCAAACACTCATGCAAGGTTTCAGCAGGCTAAATAAAAACATTAGATTTTCAGTTGCAGCTTAAATTTTAATGTATATACACTTTGAATAGTGATTTCACAAAATCTGGATTAAATATTCACACCCAAGGTGATGTGAATATTTG
>OMLM01002464.1:86213-114334 GCA_900302695.1 Helostoma temminkii
CAAGGTGATGTGAATATTTGTACAAAGCTACACAATACTAAAAGTAAAAACTTACATAATAAACACGCTCTACTACAGACGATTTTCTACTCATTTCACTTGTTCTAAAATATAAATTAAGTACAAAATTACAAGTAATCCTTTAAGAAACTGATTTATCTGGCTATCAGTGTCTAAAAACAACATAAAAAATTCGGGCTGCTTATGAATGTACAAATCTAGTCCAGCTTACATTAATGTGTGCTTCATAAATTATGTTTGTCCAGGAATCTAACATGTTCAGGCCTTGTTGAGATAAAAGGTCTTCTTTTTGGGGGTTAAAAACAGTCCCCTGATGTCGCTTCAAACTTTGAAGTTGACCCAGGTGTAGGTAACAGACAGTCAGAATAAGTCTGTCTTTGAGCTCTGGTCTTGAAGTGAATCCAGCAGCGCTATTCCAGTCGTCATTGTGTCTGTTCGCCCCAGTGAGACCCATCCAGAAAAAACAAATTAATGCACAATTTCTTCAGATCTTGAGAGAATAGGAACGAGTCGACCAAAAAGTGGATTTTGCATGATATCATGTGCAGATTTAAATAGACAACCACTTCAAAATCTTTATTTTTGTATCATTTAATTTTAAATTGCCCTCTTTCACTATAGAGACTTGGTGTGGAAAAAAAGCTCACATGGTAAAGATAGAACTTATTTCTGATTACTCTACTTCAGTGCTGGCAAATTTCAAACTGACCAAATTATGAAGACTAAAGAAGATAGATTAGGCTATGGGTAATGGAAACCCTGAAGTCTGAGGAATTACACAGTTTCCAGAGATGATAATTCAGCCTTAATCAGGGCTAGAGCCTTTTACTGAGGTCATTAGTCCATAAATTCCAGACCTGCTTTGGGAAGTTTAGACCAAACATTGAAAAGAGAATCTCAACATATTTAATTATTTCGTTTTTTAATATTTTACTAAAATGGTTATGTGTTCTGAAAAAAAAAATCACAACATGCCGTACTGGATTACTAACCAGACAAAGCAGACAGCTGCTGAGGGGCAGCTCTTGTGCATGTACACACATACGCATGCCAATGCTCTGACACCATTCCACACATATACAGGTGGAAAACGAGCCAAGTAACAAAACAATACTGGAGAACACTGTTAGCATGTAGCACTGAAGGTCTCAACACATCTGTCAGGTGCTAGACAAAAGGGTATTTGTTGGGTAACACACTTAAAGGATGGATCATCTTAAAATTTATTTAAGGTTTTATCACTTGCAACTAATTACCATATTAGCATAAAGTAAAAAAAAACAAACATTATGGATAAAGAAAAAGCAAAGAGACTCACATTTTCATGCTGTCAAACAACTATTACCCACTTAACAGCTCAGTGCACTGAAGCTTCATCTTCCTCCTACACATGCAGGTTGTGATTAAAAAGCTTTTCTGTGTCATTCTTTAATAATTTCAGTTATTACAAAATGTTTATTAGGTCCATCATAGAGGTTACCAACCACATCATGAAGTTTACTATGTTTTACTACCACACTGTGTAGTAGTATACTCGAATGCAGCAGGTTCATGTTTAAGTGAATTATAATGGTGCTGTTTGTGACGTTAACTGAACGTCTTATTCAGTTATCTGCAAACTATAACTCAAACTAAAGCTGTTTCTCTATCTCTAGGATAAACCTATATCACAATTTTAACAATCAGCCCTCACAAAGATAGAACAGATATACAGCATAAGAAATACATAACACCTGAGTTGCATTCTGGTTACACATCTCCAAAATACTCAGTCACATCTGTGGAAAACTAGAAAAATTAAGTTAAAAGTAACAAGTTCTGTCTGATTCCCATAAACTCACGAACAAAGCAACAGCTTGCTCTGGGAGGGGAATCTGTTCCAGGCAATTCCTGCCCCCATTTCACTGGAAAGAGAAAAATGAAATAGATTTAAGACAGACTGTTGCAGCAGAGACAGTGGACAAAATAACATCACAAGACGGATGGAAACCTTCAGAGGAACCATGACCTTCATCCCTTTTCCTTCAATCTATCTATATCTTAGTCTTGTGCAGTCAGTCATGTCACAACCCCACAAGGTTTTAAAGTTGATCCAACAGTATCTGAGTAAACACAGCACACACATCAAACAGAAAACCCACAGAAAACTTGAGGGTACTTCACAAAGAACAGCTTTCAGTTTTAGTTTAAAACCATCTTTGGAGGGAGACTTAGGTTACAAAGAAATAACAGCCCAGGACTTCTCTTGAAGATGGTTTGAAAGTAAAACCAAAAGCTATAAAGTGCCACCATGCATCTGTTTTAAGATGACTAATACTTCAAAAGTATTATACCAAAGCTGGGTGTTTTTATGTAATTTCCATGCACTTATTTTTAACAGCTCAGCAGAAAAATAAAAGGTTGTAAACGTCAGCTGTCAAATGATCATTTAGACGTTTTAACACCAGAAACCTAAAAAACATGAAAAATGACACACCTACAAAAATTCACAATATTTTAGTTAAAAATAAAAATGTCATTTAACAAAGCATTCAAGGCTGAAAAAGTATTCATTTGTAAATAATATAAATAAATAAAATAATTTTTAAAAATAATAAAATAAATAATATAAATAAAATATTACTTTTTATACACCCAAATACAGCAAAAATGTAAGACATAAACCTATAACACATTATTTACAGTGTAAATAAAGTCATTTTTGTCTTTGTGTCATGTTGACTGACGTATTTATCTCGGTGTTTATAGTCAACAGACATAAAAGGGAAACTGTGTGGACAACCACACCCGCACTTTCAGCTGGTTTTCATTAAATAATGTTATGTTACTACAAATTAATGCTAAGCATATACACAAATGCATAAACTGAATCATTGTTTAGTTTTCTTTCCAGATTGTGTGATGTCCTTATGGTGAAAACTGTACCATTTCTTATTTTAAATATAATAAATAATAATATATATCCAACACTTCCCACAATGCGATTCATCTCAGCCCTTTGTCTCTTAGATACCCACATCTTATGACTCCATGAACACTGTTTTTGCTGCAAACTGGATCACTGGAGCATAGGAATGAATGCTGGGCCATTGGAAACAGTACATGTAGTAAAACAAGTGGAACTAAATAATCTAAGGTGAGCTTTCAACGGCATCTCAGTCTTTATTCAAAAAATTAAGCCTACACTTAGAAGATTAGTCACATGTCTTGGTTCAAGGATTGTCTGACATTTGAAAGCTCCAAAGAGTAGTAAGTAAGTGTGCTTTTTAGTTTTTAATACCGTCGTTATTATTCTTTTAGACTTTATATAGACTAAAGGAGGTGAGTCAGACACTGCTTGACAGAGAAGAGGAGCTGGATGAGTGGGCAACTACCAGTGCTAGAGATAGCTAGGTACGTATTTAGTACAACATCTGGACAGAGAAGGCAGATACAGAGACTTGGATGTGGAATGAGGAACTTCAGCCAGTCTCCCCAAAGTTTTGCTTGATATACAACACGAAGGTTGGAACATGTTTTCAGGATTTGTGATCATCACAGAAATACACCAACAGTTTGACTAGGGTGGGTGTATGACTGCTCATAAACCACGTGTAGTAGAGGGATTAGGGCAAAAAGAATCATATGTTTGAGTCTTGGGACACTTCGTTTTGAAGTGGATTCTATTATCAGCATTGTGTCTTATCAGTACGTACCAGCACTTAACCATTATTGGTAGTGAAAGTACAATCTTTCATGTGTTTTTTCTAGGATTACTGTACTTGTTCGTTTTTGTCCACTGTATACATTTAAAGAAACTCTGCACGATTCTGAAAATGTTAAGCTCGTGTATCAACGTGACACCAAACTGCTAAACTCTAAGCACAGATTCATTGGTCTCACACAAATGCCAAATCTAAATCAGAGTTTTCCAAAACTACTAATTCAAGAAATTCAGCCAGACGTTTTTAGCAGCCAATAAGCAGACATGTAATGTACAGTACATAGAATTAGTAGTTAATTAATGATAACGTTGCACAGTAACATGATCAGGTTGTGATAACTAAATGTGAGAAGGTATGACATTTAAATTTGGTCATAAATCAGGAGAAACCCAAAAAACTTTGGGTTGACAAGTATGTATCCACAACAACCAGCATGCAGTGTGTCATGGCCTCAGAGTATCTTAGTGTCTAGATCTCAGATACACAGAATAAAGCTTCTGTAACGTTGGGCTTCTCTTCTCTCGGTTGTAAGATGCAATCAAACTGCACTTCTGCCTCCATTTCCTGAGATCCTGCAGGAAAGTTTGGTGTTTCTCAGTGCATTGTCTCTGCAGGTTAAATTGCTGCAATGCACTCACTGCAAATTAAACACAGTGCTTGGGCATTTTGATTTGGTGGTAAAAATTTTTTTTAAATATCTTAGTCCAGGCAGAATTAAAACGACGGTGTTCTTACCTAAAGACGTTAGATCGTATCAGAGACTACTACCACCACTTTCACAGAAGTGTGCTGTTCTGTAGATTGAACATAGAACATAGAACATGATTTTGCCGTGTTCCATTTTGCTAAAGATTTGTGGTGTTTTGAAAAACTGTTTTGCAGTTTGCGTTTAGAGAACTTGAGCCACCTTTTCTGGAAATTTGTTTGTTTGGGGGGAAAAAATGTAAAGGAACCAGATCTCAACAAGGCTTTAGAGTTTGAGAGAAAAGGAGGAAAGTGTCATCATTACCACCAGCAGCTCTGTCCTCTGCTTTTTTGTTGTCCAGTGTAAAAGCCTGTTGGCTCCAGTCTCTGACAAAGAAAAATTTCCCCTGGATTATGCAACAAAAGCAGCAGGAAGGAGGGGATAATGAATTAGTCTGATAAAAGGGGCAACAGAGCGTAGCACCAATGACTACTACCACAAGTCACTGAATAATGGTTTTATTAATTCACAAAAATCTTAGAGATTACTGGGATCTACTCAGTAGTATTAAATTTTATACACAGCAACAGTGGTGCTGCAGTTGCTGGTTTATGTGCCTATAGGTAAAGCTGGTCTCATATCTCACAGCTGCTAGTACACAGAAAATAGTAGCGTTTTGAGAGCATGTCATTCATGAGTGTAAAAGTATTTTCTTGACAAGGAAAAAGGTATTTATTTACACAAAGCAGTACCAGTGACTAACTGGTGCTGACTCACAACACCAGTTACAGTCCAGTTACTAAAGTAAGAATTATCAGCTGGCGTTTTCCTTCAAGTCTTCATTTTGTAATTATTGGCAAGGAAAAGCTGCCTGAAGTTGGACTCAAACTGGACTTTGAAGTCTTTAAACAGCACAACCACAGTTGTATTTAGTGATTATGTATTTAACAACATATTGATGATTCAGTGTATTAGACATAAAGTATCTATCAAATGTGTCTCATAATGCATTTGATAACAAACTTCCTAACAACCTAATCCAAAACAGAAAACCCAGCCAAAGTTCATAAATACATAAAAAAAAACTAAGATCAGCAGTTGCATGACATAGCCAACTCGTCCATTTACAAAACAGCGTTTCAACCAATTGTATACCTGTGAGTCAAATGTAAATAATGGGTAAATCAAATACACCTTGCAGGCTACTGATTTTCATAAAATAAGCCTGGCTTTAGTTCAGTCCTCAGAAACAAAACTGTATGCTTGTCTGATTTGGTTTCTACCCATTTATAGGAAAAATCCGAAACGTTTGCATATTTTGACACAAGATAAATACTATCAGTTTGTTATTCTCATTCTCACAGTCGCAAAACATTATTCTCCTGATGTGAATATGATATACCACGTGATCAGTGCTGTTACTGATACTGCACATGGCAAAACTGCTCTGAATTTATCCCGGGAACTCAAATTTCATTAAACTTATTTTCCTTGGCAAATACAAAACAACTGAAACACAACATATCTGTATACATTAAGGTCAACATGTGCAAAGGAGTTTAGCCAGAATAATAAAAACGTATTAATTAGCACTATGTAAATTTAAACCATGCATGCTATACCATACAGCTATGCAAATTCACTTTCATTTTGTGAATGGACAAGGCAGAAACTGAAGTCTCTCTGTGATGACAACACACAGCAGGTAGCTTTATCTCCCCCAGTGGGAACAAAGCGAATAAAGAAATTTTTTAACATGGCGCAGCTTTAACTAAACTGCTGACAACAATCCAGCAGATGTACATGGTTACTTAGAAAGGGCATGAATGCAAAGATTAATCTCAGGGTTCAAAGAACAGATAATGACTCATTCATATAAAACTTAACTGCACTGAATCAAGCACTTTTTTAAATCCAGCCCTAGCTCCAACACCCATAGCAGAAAAACAGGACCAGAACCAATTAGACTCAGCAGAATTATAACCTGTTCTGATATGGGTCACGTCTGAGTTCCTCAGAAGTGAATCAAACCATGAAGACTTCTACTTTAGGACTACCCAGGGCACCACTTTTTGCTTCCCTTCGTTGCATCTTGGCTTTGAATTGACAAGGTCATAGTTCAGTCTTGATCCTGTGCATAAGGTCTCTCTGGTCCACCATGTCTGTCTGTCTGTTCCAGCGGTGATAAGCCAGCAGGGCGATGTTTTTGGCAGCCACTGAGCTCATCTCCATTGCACTGGCAGCCCACTCAATCCCATTGAGGTAGTAGAGATTCGGGTGGAGCTCCACAGACGGCAGTCCCTGGTTGCTGCCATAATGAGGGTAAGCTTTCCACTCTGTTACCTGCACAGAGTAGTACGACCTAAAATTGAAATGAACAGCAAAGAAGAAAATTGGTTATTCTCAGGATTGCAGAGCATAGTCATTCAATTGGAAAAAACACAAACAAACAAACAAACATGCTGTTAGTTGGTCGACCACTTTTGTCCAGACTGAAATATCATTGACTCAAAGATAAATCTTAGGTGATCCCTAACATTTCCTGTAGCAGCACCATCAGTTTGCCATTATTGACTAGTGACCTCTCTTGAACTATTGAATGGATCATCATTGTATTGAAATTTAGATCACACATTCATGTTGCCTTCAGGATGAATTGTAAGAATTCTGATGATCCAGTATTTGTCCCTTTCATTAGGTTTACACTGTAATGACATTCCTCTCCTCAACCTTGACTGGAGTCTGTGCTATTTAGTATATTTCATGAATGCATCCTACTTCGCTAAATTAAGCATGTGAACATGGTAAATTGTTCCCTTTTAAAAATCAGCAGGTTAGAGTGGTGTTAGTTCGCCCACAGGACGTCCATTTCTGTCTGTCATAAAGCTGCTACCAGAACTACAAACTATCTGTCCTACCTTGCAAAATTAGATTGTATATGAGGGAGTTGTTGACTAACACTAGAGCAGTTGTTAGGTGTCTGATTAGGTGACTGACAACAATTTCTACACAAACAATCCTCATTTAGGCTATTTTCTGCATCAAACTGAAAAAACTTTCCACAAAGGAAGTCGCTGACCTGAAGAGCGTTTTGAGCTGAGACTTGTCCAGAGGTTGTAGCGAGAACACTTTATAGACTCCGGCCTCTTGTGGCTGCTTACGACGGAAGCCTGCTGAGATGTTGACAGGGCAAACACTAGCTACGCTGTTAAAGAACAGATCAGGTGTCTCAGTTGTCAGGACGCTGGCGAAGGGGAACAGGCGGGGGTCCGGAAAGCCAAAGAAGGAAGTGTTGAGGTAACCATGGACAATGGTTGCTACAGTGCTGTGATAGTCCCTGGGAAGCTGGTCAAAGGAGGTTGTGAAGCCTTGGAAGTGGACTCCAGACTCAACATCAGTGTGGAGTGGTGCTGCCAACACTACAATGTCATAGAGCTCAGATCCTGTCCCTGCTGCTGTTGTGAAACTCAGCTGGTACTGGAGCAGCTCCCCTGTAGAACAAACACACCAAATCAGCAATGCACTACATGAGTTCTGCAATCAGTGAGACTGAAAACAAACTGTGACAGTGACAAAGAGTGACAAAAAGAACAGTCTGAGATCATATAAGGAGAAAAAACGTGAATCCACATAAGATGCTTCAAACTATAGTGAAAACTGTGCTCAAGTGTACAGGTGCCAACTAATGCTGACTTGAAAGTACATATATAGTTGGTCACATCAACTATGTATTATTATACAGTATATTTTGTATAATGTATTTGAAATGTAACATACTTTAAAGCCCAAAGAAGAACTCAGCATTGGTTCATTTCTACTTATGGTCAGTCATATGGGTTAAGTTACTGTCGTCAGTCCAAACTAAACAATCCTTATAGAACTGAATTAAACTCAACTCGTAGCTTAACATGATCCCACTCAGCCAACATCGGGGTCAAGTACCTGATTGGACGGGGGAGATGGTGTTGACTTGCGCTTGCAGCAGGTTAGCATTGGCCATCTTCAGCAGGCCAGAACACACCAGCTTGTTTCCTCCTTCCACCGCCCACAGGTTGTTCTGGGCACCAGCTAAAGAAACAGCACCTGAAACACACACACACATACACTCACTACACAATACACAGTGTCAAGTGCTGTAAACCAATTACCAGTTGCCCACATTCTTTACTGTTTTCTCGCTCCAGGCCAAACCCCACCCCCCCACACACACCTTACATTTACATTTACATCATTTAGCAGACGCTTTTATCCAAAGCGACTTACAATTGAGGAAACAAGGCAAGCAAAGAGTCTAGTCAAAGAACAAGCGATGCATAAAGTGCTTTTCAAAATAAGTGTTACTTGTAAGGTGTAAGTGCAAAAAATTGTTTGTTTTTTTTTTTAAATTAAGTGCTTTCCTCTCTTCTATTCTTGACTATCTGTTTCTCCATTCGTCATCTTCTGTCTCTCCTTTCTCTTTTTTCCCTTACTTTCTCTTGACCTACATCACTGAGTACATGCAGGAGCAGTACGTACAGTAGATGTCCAGCTCATACTTTCAGCACTGCAGCTTTCTTCCTTTCCTGGGCCTCACACCCTCACTCCACTGCTCTGCTCTTCACTTATCTGACCTATGAAGGCAGGGATGCTGACGTTCTGTCCGTAGTTGACCCTCATGACAGGAGCAATGACCTCGTCGATGAAGCGCTGCGACACACCCAGCTCCAGCAGCGAATCAGAGAGTGGCCTCTGAGTCATGTTGATAAACCCACTTCCCCCAAGAGAGTCCAGTAACTCCTCCACCGAGCTGAAGGCATAGCCGTGGGCCTGGTACTTGTATATCCTTTATTATCCAAATACACACAACAAATAAATATTCAATTAGTAATTATAGTTGTTACTAAATCAGTGGATAGAGTGATAAATAAACACGTATTTCTACATGGGAACAAGACACAGGGAAATGCAAACTCACAGTTGATGACTAAAAGAAAAGGCATTAAATACACGGTGATACAGAGATAATTTCCTGAGGGCGGAAATTAGGTCAGTGAATAGTCATGGTGGTGGGACAATGTGCAAATCGGGACCTGGCATATTTTTCTGAGCAGAAACTGAGTGAAGGAAGCATAATTAAAGCAAAGGATGTAAGGCCATGTGTGAGGCTGTGTATCTGAAACAGTAACAGCTGAAGAAATAAATTAATTCTGTTATTTTTTAATCAAGAAAGGAGGAAGTCGAATTTTCATTACAGTAGCACTGTGTATTTATACTGACCTCACACTAAGTCAAGTTTTGCAGTGACTAAAGCTAAAGATGCAGAAAGCTTAGCAAATAATAATTAGGTTAATATTTGTTTTGCCCACTGATCATCACTAGTAGGCAGTGTTGTGCATTCATTCTATACCTCAAGTAACGTTTTTTAAAATATAATGCCAGGTTCATGAGCTTAATAACAGCCCAAGTAGACGCGTGTGGGTGCCAGGTCCGAAAACCAGTGTCAGACCAGACAAGCAGTTTTCTTGTAGTGTGTCACAGTGGTTGACAACTTATCTGACGCAGCTGCGTTCTGCAGTTTAATGAAGCTGGGGCAGATAACCATATGTAGCTATACTGAAACTGTCAGTAAGCCGCCATGCTTTAACTCTCTTCTGTTGCAGACACAGAAAACACAGGTTTTATACAAGCCTGATAAAACACTAATCCCACATGTGTTAGCCGCTGGTGTACTGTTTAGCATTTACCAGCAGATAGCTTAACAAGCGAAGTAGTAGTTCCAGCAGGCCTTTCCCAAAGCAGTGCAACTTCAGTTAAAAGGTTAGATTTAGTCCAGCTGATTTTATAAGTAAAAACACTGAGAGAGAAGTTGTATACGGGCTCCAACTGTGTTTTCAATGCCAACTTTTATTTTTCAATGCCAAATGTTGACGTTGGCCATATGGCTCCATGCTCGTCTACAACAGAAATGATGTTGTTCACACTATGAGGTGAAGCTGTAAACCGAAGGAAGATTTAAGGTGGCATTTCTGACTTACCTCATGAACTTCTCCATTATTTCTTCCACCCACATCTGTAGGCGTATGAAGCTGATACCATAGCGCCACCACAGCCGGAAGAGGTCCAGCAGGTACCAGTCTGTCTCCTCCAGAATCACCTCCTCGCCATTAAACACCGCCGTCTTTCCTGCCACACTGCGACGATACTTCAAACCTTGAGGGGCAGATAAAGAACAGACAACACAAAAACAAAACACAGACACACAACAT
The DNA here is from genome assembly GCA_900302695.1 of Helostoma temminkii. Classification (NCBI taxonomy): domain Eukaryota; kingdom Metazoa; phylum Chordata; class Actinopteri; order Anabantiformes; family Helostomatidae; genus Helostoma; species Helostoma temminkii. Next base: position 96,869 of record OMLM01002464.1, read on the forward strand.
ACACACACACACACACACACACACACAAACACACAGGGAGAAAATTAAAGATTTTTTTTCCCAACCATCTTGTCATATTTGAAAAAATGGTTTATATTTCACCAAATGTACTTTCACAATAACATATATTCTCTAAAAGCATCCGGACATTTATATCATGCTAAATTGCACCAAAAAGAGAAATAAACAGTCATGTGACCTTATTACTTTGGCAAGGCATTTAATATGGATTGTAAAACAACAATCATTTGTCTTTGAGGTAGACACACATGGTGCTGTCCAGCTAACATTTGCTAATTCAAAGTATCTCCATGCGTGCATCCTTTCCATTGAAAATAACTACAGAAACGCTACATGTTAAAGTAACGCTTATTGTCTTTGCTACACAGTGGTATGTGTGTATGTGTTATGTTCGTCTGTGTAAACCCACCAAGCTGTTTGACAAACTCCTGCATGTGGAGGTTGAGGGAGTGAATGATGGAACCTCCAGACTCGTAGTCATTGTTATTGACAGTTACAGTGGCGAGACGACCTCCAACCTCGCCCTTTTCAAACACGTCCACCTGTATCTCAGGGCCAAAGTGCTGCCGCAGGAAGTGGGCTGTGGCACTGCCTCCTATACCTGCCCCAACCACCGCTGGAACACATGGGATCAAAGAGGAAGTGTTAGAGTGATCTGGATGTGAAGTCTACAAAAATAACAACCATCTATCACATGGATTTATCAACTGCAGTGCACTAACGTTTTATTCAGGGCTGCACCTAGCGATTAATTTGGTTGTCGATTAATCTATAGATTTTATTTTTTGATTAATCTATAGATTCATTCATTCATTTCAGAGTCTTTCCACAATATAATTAAAGCAAAAGCTTTATTCAAGTTAAAAGAAAAGGGTGTCACCTACATTTAGCAATAAATACATAAATTTATACAAAATCCAAGTCACTTATAGAGTAAGAAAACTTAAATTCAAGTTAAAAGGATAATGTGCAATATAATCAACAACGTTTCCCCTATCATTAAGTTGTTTTTTTTCGCTCGCTTTTCACCAGACTCCTGCTCTCACTACTCACAACCATCTTAGTTCCTGCATGCGACGCATCGACGCACATTACATAAATTGACGTATTTTCGTAATCGATTACATCAACGAATCACCCCACCCCTAGTTTTATCCACTATAGATGTTCAGATTCTTGTTAATCCTTGGCAATTCTTTACTAATGGTAAATTTTATATCCATACAGTATATGTAAATATTAAATATAATAAATACAATTATAATTATAATGACAATTATAATAAAACAGCCTTTTTTTCTGCTCTGGACAATCTGTACAACACATGGTACAGTGCAAACAGAAAAGCTGTCACATATACAGCTTGTGTACATTTTTTGGTATTTTTATTTAATTATGTGCCTTAAGATGTCCAATATCCTACTCCTAGGTAAATCCTATGTAGCCTACTCTTCTTTAATATGGGTTGTTTGCTTGCAGACAATAATTTTACTGGTTTTGTGTGATCCTGCCCTTATTATGTCCAATGCTGCACATTTAATTGTGTGTGTGCTTGTTTTGAACCTTCTATATCTATTTAATTAGTTGCAAATAGTACATGTAGTGAAACCAAGAGAGGTCATGCCATCACTATGAAAAAAGATGTCAGTCTACATGGGGAGCTGTGAACAGGTGGGCTCCTGTCAGGTGAAAACAGGTGAACACAGGGCTAATTTGTGTCTGTAACCATTTAATTTGGTCTTCATTGCTTATCGCTTTTGAATAACAAATACAGAATCACTATAAAACCCAATAAAAATAAAAGAAATTAACAACACCACATCTAATATTGCTGATTAGTTACGCTACCTAGCTAGCTACATTCAGATAATACTGCAGTAGGTCACAATAGCACATGTAAGTAATACAATGAAGACTTTTTTGGTCACTAATACTCAACCACTACCTAAACAACATTAGCTAGCTGTTAACCATACTGCTTTTAGCCCTCTGCCAGCTAACGTTAGCGTTATTAGCTAACTAAATTCAACGACTGGATATGATGTTTCTCTGCTGTGCCTACCTATCTTAGAGGGCGGGGATCCATCGACATGAGCGGGTCCCTCCGGGTCTCCAACGGCGCAGCAGGCGGACAGCAGGACGGGAAGCAGCGTGAGCAGAGAGCCGCACATCGCGGCAGCAGAGGTGATGAGGAGGGGAGGCGACCGTTAACCTACCACATTGGGTTAGCTCTTCTCTTCTCTTCCTTTTTTCACATGGAGAGCATATTTAGAGCAATGCTGCACGCCTTTCGGTTGACTCCGCTGCTATAAAGTGATACTGTTACGTTGTAAATATGATAATTTATACAGATTAACTGATAATGGTGGAGATGCCGCAGATCAATTTAACGCTAGTGCATCCGCGTCCTAACACGTAACGTGGCCTCGTACGCTGGGTTGCTTCGACCAATCACAGCCGAGCAGGTCAACGTCAGATGATGAATGAAGTTACGTTATTTACGTACGCAAGGAGACGATTCTCGTCTTTTTAGAGCGACGCCGGAAAGTAACATATTGGGTCATTTACTTACCGGTATTACACAAAAATACAGTAAAATTCAAGTACTTCATTAAGTACGTAGTCCACTACGTTTTAGGCAAAGAGAGGTATTTCTTGGAATTGTTTCAAATTGAAATACTAATGCTCTAACATTTATTTCAATAAAGTACTCAATTGAAACGTCTTTCTCTGGGCAACACTACAACTAAACAACTGATTAAAATACCTTTTATTTACTTGCTACTGCTGATAACACGAACATACCAGTCTAGTCTAGCTGTGTTTGACATGGATCTCACAGAGGTTCTGCAGAAATCTAAAAAGGTCATTTCAAGATGCATATTCAGGTAGAGAACAACTTCAGAAACACAATTTAATGCCATGCTGTTATGCGTTTAATTTAATATGGCAAGTTTCACAGCTTCCACCAGTAACGGTATAATGGTGTATGTGTGTGTTTAACATTTAAAAATCCACCAGACAGCGTTTTGAAAAACAGTGGAATTTGCCTTTATTTCATTCAACAGAGAAACATTGGATTAAACCACTGAGCAGAAACTAACATTCACACTGAGCCGCTGAAACATTGACTGGCACAGTGGAGCAGTAAGGCGTGAGGACACCTCACACACGCACGCACACACACACACACTAAGGTTCATGCTCGCATCGCACAAAGACGCATTCACACTCACGCACTCCACATCATTTACATCAGCTATCTTACACCTCTGTGGCTGCTCAGGCAGCAGCCTCATCACTATCCCTCTCTCCCTCTCGTGTGGTCGGTCAGAGGTGAGGGGTCAAGAGTCACCCTTGTTATCAGGTAACCTCTGTTTCCTGCTGTTGCCTTAAATGCAGGGCTATTTCAGGGTTTAGAGGTGACATAACACAGAGACTTTATCTGTTTATCTCTATGGTACATCTCTAAGCAACATAACCCCCAGCAATAACACTGCAAGGCCAGTTGTGGGCCTGAAAGGCGGGGTTAAGGGGCTGTCAGGGGGGAGGACATGCTCTGGCCAAAGGGAGGACAAAGAGGAGGCCGAGAAGGTGATATGATTTGGTCATTTGGTAGAGCGTCGGGTGGGCTCAGAGGCGGTCGGAGGAGGTGGTGGGCCGCGGCGGTCTAAGTCTTCAATGTAGAACATAATGAGCTTCCTGCGCTCCTCAGGGACGCACTCCAGAACGAGGTACCTCTTGTCGTTCTGAAGGATCTTCTCCACATCCTTCAGATGCTGCTCTGACTCCTGGATCAGTTTTCTCGATCTGGGGAAGAAGAATGTGAGAGACAGTCAGAGGTGAAGGGTCAAGGATGTGTGTGAGCACACAATATCCTTTGTGCACAATGGATAGAGATTTGGGCTCCTGTGTCATCAGAAGATAAATTTCTACTGTCTGACTTCTCAGCATATCCCTTTAGTAAATGTTTGCACCTTGCGTAGACACCAATCAAAGTTACTTAATCCAGAAGAGAAAAGTAAAAACTAATTTCACTCTGGATATAGTGAAACATCACATTAAAATGCTTCTAAAGCAGTTAGGGGAAAAAAATGAATTTCTAATAAAGTCTGGACTGCAAACATATCATGTTATGTATACTGAAGGTGCGTGTGAAGAAACCATTTGTAAAATTTCTAATTGCAGAGCGACTTGCACTCACCTGTACGTGATGAACTTCGTCTCTTTCAGCAGGGTTCTGAAATCAGCCTTGGCTGTGATGTACTTGTCTTTGATGTAGTCTTCAAACTCACGCTGTCTCTTCTACAAAGACAGATGAACACATCAGACACCAAAACTCAGATAAAACAGATATGTATGTTACATGAACGTTACAATGTGGAGAAACCTTCCCCATTTTACGTTTAAGAAACAGAATAATTTGTTTTTTTGATGTTGTCTTTCAGACAATTACGTCTTTAAATCCTCTTTTGGAGCTTCTGCTCTCAACACCAAATTACAGAGCTTTTAAGGCCTTTTTCTTCCAACATAGCAAATTTGATACCATTTGTGAAGTCATAGGTCTAAATAAAATTACCAGGTAGTAAAAAGCCTATTAAAATTATTTATCAAATCTGAATTCCTTGACAAATATTTACCTTTCAACACTTGCCGATAACGTCAGGCTACAATAATTCAAACTTGGAGCTAATGAATCGCCACGGCACAAACGCTGCAGTTTTAGTGGCAGCTAAGAAAGTCACTGTAATCTTTTGTAACTTTATAATTATACATGCGTATTAATATGTTAGTTTGACATTGGTTCTTACTCTGTCACTGGAGGAGAACTTAATACAGCGTGGATCCTCCTTGATGACCTTCTTCACCTCTTTCCATGTAGTTGTGAGAGTGATCTGCAGCACAAACTTATGTGTTAGTGGGAGACCAGCAGAGCATAGTTCACTTTAAGCCACTTCATTTTACATCTCACCATGCTCGTCTCATCCAGTAGCTGCCTGAAATGTTCCTTCTTCTTCTTGGCCAGAGCTTCTACATGTTCATTGAACAGCTTCTCCTTTTCCTCTCTCTCCAGCAGTGATGCCGACTCCCAGCGATGGTCCTTTCGCAGGTTACGACGCGTGTCTGACCATGTTGCATCTGAAGAACGTACCTGAAAAAATAAACAAACACTTTAGATGCAGAGGACGTGTAAATATGTTTATAGATGCCCCCCTCTTTTGAGCAACTACAAATGTAATCTTCTTCATTGACATTTACTAACAAAATAATATACTATTATGCTCTACCAGTCTAATTATATGTGACATTAATTAGCACTGTGCTCCTGACAACATACATCATCAAATCTTTGGAAAGTCCTCCTTAATAATCTAACATATCTGTAAAGCCTGACTTTGTTCTGCAGACACATTTAGACAACTACATTTTGCACAAATGGCTCATTCCTTAATTCTACAAATAGTAATAGTGGAGTAAATAGTGGCATTATCAAGGCACAGGTGCCATCTTGTGTTCTGGATGTGTAACACCGTCTAGCTACAGATAATGTCAGAATGAGTGAGGAAATGTCATTTGCACTTTGTCTGTTTCTAAAAGTTTGAGTTTGCAAGAATTCATTGAATATATTCAGAGATCAATTCATGCTTAATGAAATCACACATGCTACAGGCAGAGCACCTTACCATATCAGACATGAGAGCTTTGAAATGCTGGATGGCCTCTTCCCGCTTGTGCTGCTCCCTTTCCCGGTCGATCTCTTTGGTCTGTTCAGACCGGGCCTTCTGCACCTCCCGCTCCCTCTCTCTGAGACTGGCCTCAATACGAGCCTGGCGCTCCAACTCTCGCTCCTTCTCAATGTCCATGCTCTGTGAGGAATAACGAATACCGTCTGTGAGTTTTGTTTATTTTGCAGTTTTGACAGTAGCAAAGTTTCTATCCAAATGTCGCACAACCACATTTTAAGAAAGCACAATTAATGATTACATTAAAGGCTGATGTGTATGGGGTTAAACAGCTGGTGGTACTCAAACTCCAGTCATTAAACCACTGCAGGAGACGTTTCCAGACATGCGCTGGAACCCTGAAGTTCTCTTGAGAACACAATCTCCCGTTGAGTTTTGCATGTGTGAAAGAGCAACTCGAGACAATGGCCGAATGATTCTCCAGATAATAATTCACACGTGAAAACAGCTTGAATAACAAAGAGTTGAGGTCAAACCTCAAATAGTGTAAACTTAAGTCACATGTTGTTGGGGAAAGGGATGTCTGGACTACTGTGCTGAACCTCCAGACTCAAGAAAAGCAGGAGATCATGGATATATGTATGATTGTTAACGGGAGCTTGGTGTGCAGACATGCAACAAAACAAAGCAACGTTCAATAACTACAGCTGCTCTCACGCAGATTAGATATCACAAGTACAAACATTAAACACATTTAACTCTCTTGCACCTGATCTGTGTCACACTTTACATCTTTCAAACTTTGAAGGAACAACTCTTACCTTAGCTTGTTTTTCCATGTACTGCTTGAAGAGTTCTTCTCTGAGTGCAGAGCTCTCCACAGCCTTGTATCGCGGGTCAGTTTCCAGTCTGTCTTTTACTTTGCTCCATCGCTGGCCTCCCTCTATGTGCTGTTCGCTTATAAGATCATAGAAGTCTTGTTTCACCTTAGACCAAATAAAAAATGCATTTTTTTGGTCAAAAACCAATTACAGTCAGAGGATGGAAAGATGATGGAGCCTCAGTAATTTGTTCAAAGACGCATTTGCAGGGATAAACATGCAAAGAGATCCACAGGGAGATCCTACACACTGATATTTTCATGACTGAGTGATACCTTTTCCCCTCTGGACTTGGAGTCCTCTTTCTCCCTTTTCCTCATGGCAGTGATGAACTCCGTGAAGATAGCCTCCCTGTCCTTCATCTTCTCTATGTTCTTAAACCTTGGGTCTCGACCGTGCTTCACTGCAAATTCACTAAACGTTGTTCTGTAAAGACCACAATGACCGTTAAGCATTTCTACAGAATAACAGGAACGAAATAAATACAGATTAGTTGTCTGTGTAGGGGATTGCAAAATAGGAAAACCATGTATTTACTTAACATATAAATGCAAAAAATATAAGTAATGTAAGTTTTTATTTATTTTTATCTCACTAAATGCTAACACACATACTGGAATACCAGCATTGGTAAGTCAAACAGTAATATGGCTTTTTAAACTTATGGCTTTTTACACTTATTACAGACTACTGGGTAAAAAACAAAGCTGGTCCTATTACCTGGGTGTAAACTTTGCCTCCTCCATCATCCTCCTGAACTCATCTTTGGCCTGCATCAGCTTGTTCTTCTTTTCCTTCCGTTCTTCCTCGGCTCGTGTCTTCACATACTGATCAAACACCTGAAATAGACATAATCGCAAAAACAGTAGGATTTTAAAAAATGACCAGTGGAAAGTTCACTGCCGTCAGTCAACCAGAATGAATAGTGGTGAGGAAGAGGCAAACAAGAAATGGAGAGACACTGAACCTGTTTTCTCTCCTTTGGGTTGAGCAGAAGGTACCGTGGATCAAACACAATCTTATGAAGCTCTTTGTCCCAAGTTGAGAATGCAGACACCTACAAGAGACGTAAAAGTTTTGAATACATACAACAAAAGTGCAACATAAACTGACTGCACTTAGAGGGTAAAACTAAGCTCAGAACAGTTGTGTAAAATCACAACTGTCAGTAAGAATAAAATCCTGCCAACAAGAGACAACAATTTAAAAAAGGCAAAAAGGCAAAAAAAACAATCACCAGGGAATATAGGGGTTTTTCCGTCTCTCAGGCCTAAAAACTGGTGTAGTTTCCTCAAACATTGGCTAACAAATTCTGTGTTAATACTACATTTACATTACTAATATATAAAATTGGTGTTACCCCTCTCTCCAGCAGCATATCTTTGAACTGGGTCATCCTGGCCTCCAGCGGTACTATAGCTCGTTCTCTGGCCGCTCTGAGCTCTGCCTCCATTGCCGCTTCCTTGTCTGACTCTGTCTCCTTAACATCCTCCTTCCTGTGAGAGTGAAGCAAACATTGTCACACAAGATGGTCAGAAAATTATCAATGCGAATGGAAAGACAAGGCAGGTTTAAAAAAATAATTAATAAAGGGTTCAGTAGGACAGCTAAGGTAAGTTTTACAGTACTAGAGGACCAACTTACTTCCTCTTTTTCGCTTTGGTTGGCTCCTCATCCAGGTTTTCTTCAGTAGCAATGGCCAATTCTGTCTCCTCTTTAATGACACCTGTAACATAAATTCTACACTGAAGTGATCTAGCACATACTTGAGCTTTTGAACAAGTGATTATTTTAAAATATAAATGCTAACAACCATGCGCAAAAATCACATGTACTGTGCTCTGTCACTGACTGCATGTATATTTTTTTTCCACACCTATCTTTTTGCCATCCTCCAGGCCTCTCTTGTGCGGTGGCTCCTGAATATGTTTGTCAACATCAGCTCGACCGACCAGCTCCTCAGGTCGGTCCCACATGGACAGTCGAGTTGTCGGGTTGTAGAAAAATACACGATCATCACCCGTCCATACCACACACCTGATATAAATCAATTTACATATAAGTTCAGAGATTTGAAGGGTAGATAAGAACTCATTACATTCACAGAGTGTACTGCATTTAAGTGGAGTGGTAAGATAACATGGGCTCTGATGTTGTGTACGTACCATGGTGTGCCAGGGATAGGGTTGGTGGCTATAGGCCTGGCTTTCTGAGCTGCTTTTTCCTCCTCCGTCATCTCTTCTTCTTTAGGCTCCTTGATAAAGAGACAGAGAAAACGTTGGTTCTGACCACTACCAATACATTCGTTAATGAGCAAGTGCACAGTGTGCAATAGTGCTGATATGATATTCTGCATCTCTTCATTGTCAAAAAATAAATAATTTGAGTAAATATATTAATAGCAACAATGCTACATTATTGTTGCTGTGAAATAAACACAAAGCATGGAGTTCTTATAGATATGTTGCCAGTATGCTGAGGCTGCCAAAAAGGAAAATACTTCACTTTATACTTTGCATCCAAATTGCTGCTGCTAACAGGGAGACAGTGATTTGAGAGTCTACTGTTAGCACTAGCATGATTTCCAAAACATGCATACTAATGGTTCAATCATAGCAACAAGCCATATTAGTATTTTAATTATGTTATAATAATTGTAATTCTGTCAGGTGTTTCTGCTCCTCACATACCTCCTTCTCATTATTAGTGTTCTCCATTTTGTTCTCCTCATCCTCCATCTCCATCGCCTCAGCTTCCTCCTGGGCGAGACGCTCCTTGAGTTTTTCTGCTTCTTTTTCTGACAACAGAGAGGGGACTAAATAAAACCGCGCACACACAAAGTAAGGTAACAAAAATGTTGTGGAGTGGAGCTCAACAAATTGTTTGCCATCAGTTCCCACAGTGCTTCATAATCTGTTTCCATACATGCTTAAAAAATGCTTTAAACCTGCTAATTACCAATCATACCGAACAGGGTTTCTGCAACCTAAATTTAGAACTTGCACACATTGCAATTTAATTTAAGTTTGACTATTAAACCAGCCCTTGGACAAAAATAAAAAACCTTCACCATTGAAACTTCTGTGGGTGGGATAAGGATTACAAACAGTATCCATAAACCTTGTCACCAGTAGCAGTCTAAATGGCAGCAGTTCTTAACTAATAGTTTCCTAATCATACAACTTTTTTTCCCTTTCCTGTTCAGTTTGCACAGTTTAACAATTTGGGGTTGGAATAGTGCATTTTGATTTAATTAACAATTCTGTCAGAGCCAAAGCTGAGACCACCAGTGCTGCAACAGTGCAAACCATCATCCCCAATGTTTTGGACTGATCCAGTCTTTTGTTAATTTTTTAAATGGTTCACCATGATGACATAAACTTAAAAGTTCACTAACATTCTACTTGTGAGGCACATTAAGAGCCTGTGTGTGTATATACTAGTCAAGAGTGTCTACCTTTCTCCAGCAGGGCCTGTGGTTTCTCCCAGGTGGACTCCAGTGTTCGGTTGTTGTAGTAGTACGTTTTTCCGTCAGGTGTTTTGTACTCTGACCACTCGGGGAGCTGTAATGATCCAGCCATGGACGCAGGAGCTGCTGAGAGAGCCAGCTGGGGGTGCATCATGGAAACTAAAGGCGGGCCCATACCAGGAAGCATACCTGTCATTAGTCAGAGAGGAAAGAGAGAGACCATGATTGGCTGAGAATTATCTTTGTGTCTAAGTGACTAACAGTGGTTCCAGTGGACTAAATTCATTTGTTTACGTATCAGTTTATGAAATGTAATTCTTTAGGTTGCTCATTTGTAATCGCCACCAACTGCCTGCTACTATTCATGTAGAATTTGTCTGGAGAGCCAGAGAAGTAGATTATTAGATGAGTCAGTGGATACAAAAGAAACCGCTCAAGTCTAACACAACCGACAACAGACACAGGCCACATACAGACACGATCAAAGCAGTGACCACACACACAACCATGCCACAAAAGAAGACAACCACAACATGAAACCTTAGCTGTTTCACACTAATGGAGAACTACTACAAAACAGCAGCTGGTGTTAATGGGACTGTTTTAACAAAAAATGTGTCTGTCTGAAGTTGTCTACAGTCACTAAACACACTTTTCAACATTTGGCCCAGTCTAGCTTATATGCTGATTTTGAAGTCATCTCCCACTGACCGGTCAGAGTAGACAGTTTAAAACAATTAGCCTTATGCCGTACCTACTAGTACCTGAGGATAACACACAAAGTGAGTGCATTCATCAGTTAATGCAGAAATATGTAAATAACAAGGAAATTCTAGTTCTGTTACTAAACTTTAGCACGTAGTACAACACTACCAAACACCATGTCGGTGATGAAGTTTTGCATGTGCTGTATTCTAGACTTGTGAAGCCTGATTGTTGGAATGGAAGAAATTTCACCACTGAACACCGAATGATACGCTCACAGCATTCAACACCATGCCACTATTATAGAGTTTCCATATAAAGCTGCTCTAGAAAGTAATCCTTCAACTTTCTGAAATTTTATTGTGTTGTAAATTCAGATTTCATTGGATAAAGTTTTGGCTATCAGCAGTCAATAACCACTATAACACAATAAAAACATGTCTTCAGAAATATTTTTAAAAATTACATTTCATACAAATTGGTACAAGAACATCAGCAGCATCAGTAGCTGCTGAACATATGCTTAAACATACAATTTGCAGCTGTGGTTAGGAGCTTTAGGAAGAATTTAAATATCAAGATGACACTATACACAATTTTTATGCAATCAAACACTGAAAAGTGACACAAGGGCTATGTGTGAGCACTGATGTTTGCAGTACTGGGAGATCTACTTCAGATGGGGTCCAGCATGTTGGTGAGGGCCTGATTTGGAGGGCTGCAGTGACTAAACAGTGCTAATTGTTGCTAACATGTACTGGTTACATGAGCGCAAAAAAAAAGTGTATGATGTAAATGACATTATGAATGCAAATTTGTACAGTATATAGTATAGTGACTCTCAGCCTTGGCAGGAGGTGAATGATTCCACACAGACTGAAAAAGCAATGGATTTTAAATAGAAAAAGTGAGAGTACTAATAAACACCTTCACTTGAATCGAATAGAAAACCTGTCGCAGCTGCTTCTTAAATATGGGCATTTCATTTCTAGTGGAATATTCGTGATTACATGTATTTCTGTCTGTAAAATTAATTGGGTTAATTTCTGTCAGGCTTTATAATGCAAGCTGCTGCAGTCAGCTGACATTGACATGGGGTATCACTTCAGCTTGCCACAGGTGGACTCCAATCAGGTTTGCACAATTAAAGCAAATCAGACGACCACTTTTTGCAGGATCACAGCAAAAAGCAGTAGTTATTTTTCATTTTCAATCAATTTGCTAAAACCTATTTTCACTTAACAGGTACTGTCAGGTAAGTCGAGTATAGATGAACAACAAAAATAAGAATTTGATCCATTTAAAACTGAATTTACAACACAATGTGTGCAAACATGAAGGGGTCTGAATACTTTCTGAAGCCACTGCATACTAGATGACTTATGTAGACATTCACTACCATGCCAACTACAGTCAATCTGAGAGGCGAGCGGCTGGGTGTTTACCGTTGGCGCTGGGGCCTGCCTTTACACAGGGTGCACCAACTATCTGCATCATTGCTACACCTGCAAGAACAACGGACAAGCAAGCAACTGGTTGAACACAGCAAGACACTGGACATTAGCTGCTGTTAGAAACTCTGTCTGTGTGTGTGTGTGTGTGTGTGTGTGTGTGTGTGTGTGTGGCCCCACTCAGACAAACACGCATATTTCAGACTGTGCATCACTGTTGTGTCACGATAGTCTGCAAGTTTACATGCACTTAAGTGACCCGGGTAAAGTCAGCTTTCACAAGCTGATTTCTTAACTGTCATGTAAATAGGAAAATCATTAAACAGAGTGTGATGGTGCCTTGTTTTTAAATCAAGTCCACCTAAAGAGCAACTAAAACAAAAACCAACACAAAGTGTCCTTCAGATGTCTAAAAAAAGTCACTATACCTTGTGTATTTAATTCAAACAGTGTCTATGTGCATGTCTCTCTCACAACGCTGTGAGCTCTGTGTCTCTGTACAGTTAAAATAAGAACCATGCTTCCAAATGTTCCCAGGGTAGCAGACAAATCTTAAGTGCATGTAAACAAGTTATCTGATTACCTGATTAACCTGGTTTCTCAGAGTAATCTGGTTTACTTAAGTGCATGTAAATGTAGCCAGAAAAAAATTAGGAATCAAAGACATAACAGAGAAGAGAAAAGTGACAGTAAAAGCCTGGAGAGCAAACACAGAGCACTAGCTGTAGCATTTACAGATATATCTGACAAACCTGTGTTGACTGAGCTGAACAGAGGTATCCATTACCAGGAGATACTGTACTGTGATGGAAGTCTTTTAGATGTAGTCAGTGATAATGCTTTGCTCAGCTGCATATTAATTCATTTACCACGGTGCTTAGACGCAGAAGGAAATTTGCAGAAGTAATTCAAATAGCAGTATGAATACCAGCATAAACACTTCATGTGTGCTCGACTTTTTACTATTGTAAGAATTTTTTCCTTTTAGAGACGTTTGTGAGAGGTTTTCATCATTGCTACAATTATGCAGAGCTCCAATAACAATGGTGACTGGCAACCTATTAGCAACAATGCTTAATAAGCTTCAAATGGAACAGTAAACTAAATGCAGTGAGTTCACGAAAAACATTTAATTATCTAAGTATAATAGAAATATTATATATATGAAGGTTTTCTGATCAAGTCTGCTTGAAACCGAGCTTGTAGATATTTAGTATTTTGGTATTAACATGGAAGCAGAAGATATACAATAATGGCCAGATTTAATAAGTGTCAACATTTCATACAAATCTTTGCACTCCTTATACATAACAATTTACGTTATCCTAATACCACTAGCATGTTTCAAAGGTTGATGGATTTAAAAGATATAAATCTTTAGAGAAAGGATGCAGCACTCTGTAAACCCAAAATGCAAATGAAGGAGTTTTTTCACTTTCAAATAAAATAACATGAATGGATTAGCACCATCCAATACAACCTTCCACTCACATTTGTGATTTTAAGTGATGGTTAGTGTTAGTAACTTTTATTTACAGTACATTGAATAGTTCGGTTTAGTTAATTTGATTAAAAATTAGAAGCTGACATCTGAATGTTTGACATTAGCAGATGAATGTCAGAATTTAGTGTCACTCTTACCAGTGTGGCCAATGAATTGTTACACACAAATATTTCAACTCACATATGACCCAACAGCAGAGTCCAGCTGTCATAAAGATGAATACTGCAGCAACACTAACACACTAAGATGGACAAAGTGCAGCAAACAAAGGATCATCATTTTATTTGCTACTGATCTTTAAGATTGTTTCAGCAAATTGCTACATTCTAAATGTCAGATTAAAACAATATTCATGATCAATACATTTGCTATATTGGACACTTTTAGTGGATTCCAACATGTCGAATTGACACTGGAAATAATGCAATAGTAATTAAGAGGCTACGAATGTAAAAACTCTGGTGCTGCCAAGAAGCTTCTCGACTACTAGCCGCTTCAGCAGCAAATCTACCGTCATTTCTCTCTTATTCTCCATCTATAGCTGGTTAACATAGTGATAGCGGTTAGATACTGTGGCCTGTTGCTTCCCTAGTTTGAAGTTCTTACCTGGTAAAGGAATGTGCATGCCCGGCAAGGGCACCCTGAAAGGTGGCACCATGACTGGGGGGAAGGCAGGTATGGCTGCGGTGGGCTGGGCCACAGTGTGCGGCAGAGCTGCAGGCAGCAGTGGCACGGTCTGCACCGCCGTAACAGGTGATGGCACCGTGGAAACAGTCACCACAGTGACTGGAGACACAGCAACTGTTGAGGTCACTGTGACAACAGGGGTCAGGTCTGCTACAACAGAGGCTTTTGGGGGGAAAAAAGGAAAAAGAAGTTGTTTTTTTTGTTGCTCCAGTATGTGTGCGCGTGTGTGCACATGTGTGTTGATCTAACACTGTAGTTACCTGTGATGGAAACAGAAGGGGAGGAGGAGCTGGTGGAGTCTTGACTGGAGGCAAGTGTGCGAGAGGGGGTTGTGGACACAGCCTGAGTAAGGGAGGCGGCTGCTGCTGTGCTGGCTGTAGTGTTGACACTACTTGAGCTGGCAGCTGTAGTCACCCCCACACTTGTACCCGTCCCCGCGGGCCCAGCACCTGCTACAAGGAGAGGGTTGAGTTCAGACTGCTGGATGATCTTCACACCGTCTGGTTTACTCCACGATGACTCTCTGGTCCTGGCATTGTAGTAATATGTCTGCGGAAGGGACATTATACAAGAAAATTCACTTTCCATCATTAAAGACATTAACTAGATGATGTACCAGCAACACATAATTTCTTAATTGTGTGTGTGGGAACACGCACATCTTTATTTCCTTCTGTGGACAAATTTAGTTTAAAAAACTATTCCTGTGAGGACATTTTATCTGGTCCTGCAAGGGAGGGGCAGATCACATGGGGGGGTGGATTGCGTACCGTACAAAATCCACCCCTCGTTTCTAGTAACTTATTATGCAAGATGTACAGTAGCAAGAAGTGATTGCAGTGGAAATGGTGGCATGTGGAGAGTTAAGCTTTTTAGTTCCATTTTTTTATGTAGTTATTTTTGTATTTAGGAAATTCTGCTTTCATGTAAAGGTAACACACTAAATGGGGGAAGGTATGAAATTTAAATTTTGTCACGAATGGAGAGAATACCAGAGAATTTTGCCTGTGGAGGAGATAGGAGAGGAAAGTGAAAAACAGACCCCCTGAAAAATCTGGAGGGTTGACAGGTATGCATGCAAAACGTCACCATGAACAGTTTTAGAGTCTGTTAGTGTCGCTTTTCCCCAGAAAAGTTTGTGCGGAATTGCCTCTGCAAGGCAATGCGCTACTTTAAAGCACTCACTGCAAATCAAACACACTGATTTGGCATTTGGATTTGGTGGTGACATAAACAAGTATTTGTTAGTCCAGACAGAGTTAAAACTAGGATTTATGGCGTGTGCTTCACTTCAAAAATAGTGGATGTGCACAAACAATGCTCCAAACCAATGCGGACAACATCAACAATAAGCAAGTACAGTATATCACCAGGCTAAAACTAATGTCAAATCCAACATCTCACTATTAAGGCGCCTACAGACTGTAAGACTTCAACACAGCTACGCTGTGCTACATGGACATAATAAACTTGGGTACGACATAAATTATGTAGACTGAACAATGGTAACACATACGGAAGCATGAGCTACAACGCGAGTCAATAAAACGTATTCAGTGTAAATGAACCATCTGTGCCCCCACAGTTGTAAACAATGACGTATCGTATTGAAACAGTGCATCTGGTCATGCGGTTTTCCGATTTGTTGGTTACGAGCTGTAGATCATATCAGCAGTTACACTGCAAGACACTAATTTTCTGACACTGTCAGAATTTTGTCTCAGGCTATCTTTACTAAGTATTGTCACAGTAAGACATTGAACCTCCGTCAGGGTGCAATGTAAGACCACCAGTACTGAGCCACAATCTAATATATTGGCACATTTAATGATCTTTCACAATGTGTGCCACCTTTATACTGAAAATTCAACATCTGACAGCCATACATAGCACTGATGCTGCCTAGACAAGGCTTTTATAAACCACAACTTCAGGTTATACAATGCTTTAAGACACTTCTGTAAAAACACTGAAATGTTTAATTGATTTTCCCATGTGTTATTAGTGTGTGTAAACCAGCATAGGAAACTGCTGTGTGCTTATAAATAACTTGCAGCTTACCTTTCCCTCTGGAGTCTTATTCTCTACCCAGATCTCCTCTGCAGGGTTAAGTGCAGGGTTTCCAGATGCTGGAACGGGGGGCATCCCAGGAGGAAACAGCATCCCTGGAGGAGGTGGCAGGTTACCGATGGGAGGAGGAAGGAATGGAGGTCTCTGCAGCAAAAGATGTATATTAATATTCAAAAAAAGAATCACACTGCATCTAAAAATATTTGAGATGACGGTGAAGGCCAAAGTTAGAACAAAGTTAGTCAGATTCTTCCCTGATCCTGTTTGTGTTTCCTATGAGCTAATACTGCTGTTATGACTGTAGCTCATTTTAACACAGCCACGTTGCCTTATTGATGAAAAGTCTCCTCAAGCCTTTGCCTATTTACACTGCATTTTAAAATGCAGCTGTTTGTTTGAGGATGAACTATAATGAGTTTTACTAGTTCTGCACACTCAAGAAATGATTTGAACTGAAAACTATTGGTCATATCGGCATCAGCATAAACGACCAAGGGTAATGAGAAGCTAAAAGAGAAAATGTTACTTAAATGGCTACGACGTGCAGCTCTGGAGAAGGAAGGAATTAATGGATGAAATTGGAGCCGGAGTCAGACTGGGGTCCGGTTGAATATAATAATACACTCCAACAACTTGCACATCCTACTGTTGCTGCTTGTTATTGTTTTTTTTGTCAGTTGTTCTTCTTTTCTTTCTCTACTTTTCGCTCACCGCAATCAGTGGAGGCAGATGGCCGCCCACCCTGAGGCTAGTTCTGCGGAAGGTTTCTTCCATTAGCCTTTCCTCCCCACTACTCTGGGTTTTCTATATAATTATATAAATATTATTCTATAAGGTCCTAAACCTTATATTGTACTTATTTTGTGATTTGAAATAAACTGAATTTAATTGAACATGTGTTCTTTACAGGTCTTTTTAAACCTCACTGTTAAAGTTGAGAATCACTTCACATAAACAAAATTTTAATTAAGGCTTCAGTTTCACCTCTGCTGCT